>OENM01003083.1:0-12135 GCA_900239745.1 Rotaria magnacalcarata | reverse complement strand
ACTTTCGAACTCTCTACGTATCTCCGTTACAGCAATAGGCATGGTGTCAAAAATAGAATATGAGATACCTTTTTCAAGTATCCATCAGCTTTGTGAGTTTCTATACTCGGGTTAATTTTGGGAAATAGTAACGAACTGAAAATCACAGCTTGTCATTTACTTTCATAGAGACTTAGAAAAAAGACTCAATATTGTTGAAATTGAAGAGGCATGTGGTGATTTTCTAGTAATTAAGACTTGATTAAAATCTGTTCGATCCCCTTGTATTTTTGACACCATGCCTATTGCTGTAACGGAGATACGTAGAGAGTTCGAAAGTATCTCATTTTTGTTGCAAAATGTGTTCTCTCACTGAATTCATCGATAAAAGGAACGATATAATCTATGTTCAAAAAATCTAGTCGGATTACGGAGCTTATGTTATATTTTCCAGCCATTTTTGCTTGATTAATACCACCTCATTTTCATTTCGAGCATATGTTTGTTTTCAGATGTTTCGTGATTGAAGCTTTCTGAATTCCTTTTGACACGAAAACAACTAGAATTCGACACTGATTTTATAATTTTTCACAAGTAAAAATTGGTCCACTTTTATAAGTTCCCGGCTTCTCAAACTCGATGATAGTATTCAGGAGATTAATGTGATAATTGAATAAAGCATACCCGAATGTGTAACACTGGCGCTGACTTTGGTTTACTAAGCAACCTAAGTGGGTCGAAAATTAACTAACAACTGAAATTAAGCAAGTGATTCTATAATTTTTCACAGCATTGTATATTACCAATTACGGATGAATGTGAAAATGAACATCAATCGAACAGAATTGATTGATTTAAATATATGCTGTTTCTGTAGAAGTGCTTTTACCTAATCAAAGCTTTTAATTAATACTGAGGTTTCTGCATATATTTAATCATAGTTAGTGTAAATTTACCCGTTAATTCATATGAAATAAATGACTGGATTATATCTTAATATTAATTGTTGATGATCCTATATACTCGAAAGTTCAATAAATAAGAGGCAATCTAAATTATTTTTATACTTCTATTAAGACTAATTATAATTGTATAACAAACCAATAATGAAGTAAATCAAACTTGAGTTATATGTAATAATTCTTAGTACAAATGAATAAAATTTTCTCGTTAAGCAATTTACTTCATGTTCACCTCTTATCTGTGTCATTGTACTGATATTAAGTGAAGTGTTGCATTCATTCAAACGCTAACAAGGAAATAGTATCCATGTATATATTTTTCCTTCTGTATAACAGAAGTAATTGTAAACAGTTACGGTATACGTCAGCGTTAGTCTTTAAAAAAAAGAATACATTGGATAATATTGTATCAACGCTAATCTAAAATAACTAATGCAAATGACTAAAATGAATATTTAATATTGATGACTTGACTTAAGTCACTATACTATACGATTACACTTGTCAATCATACTTTTCACTGTTCTGAATATACAGTCAATTTATTTACGACAAAACTCATTCAATCGATTGCTTGATAGAGTTCACATAATAATGTGTAGCCGGCAACGTCTGATCATATAGCTATGTTAGCTGCGATCTAAACCTTTGATTAACTCTTGATTTTCGAATGTTGTGAGCGAAGCAGTAATATGTTACAAAGCTTCTTCATAATTCTGAAAGTCTCGATAAGTATCAGCGATAGAACTGTATAAGATATTTAAATACGGATGGCAAGCAGTAAAATGCGTTTCTTTTGGATGGTATTAGGTCAATTCGTCGCAAGACAATTCGTCGCGGACTATTCGTTGCAGACAATTCGTCGCACAGACAATTCTTCGTCGGACAACTCGTCGCATGGATAATTTGTCGTATGGAGTGTGGATGTGGGTATTAATGCGCTTGATTTACAGTCACACCCCAATTTCTCTATCATTTTCCTTTCTTCCGAGCTTTTCTTTTTTCTTGTTTGTTAGTTAGTAATAATCAAAAACAATAATAAATATTAGAAAAAAGTAAAAAAATTCAATATATTAGTATATCTGCTTATCTTTATTTATATAACTCAATAAATTTTCTGTTGACTTGACAAATTGAAAGAATAAATTCTCTCTTGGATTTTTTCTTCATCAATTCTTTCATGTATAGAATTAATTTTTCATCCAATCAAATTCTTATACTTTTCAACTTAAATTGTTATTTTCTATTCCTTATTTTATATTATCGCTAGTCTCTCTCTCTCTCTCTCTCTCTCTCTCTCTTAATTAAATTGTAATACTCATCTATGCAACGAATTNGTGGGTATTAATGCGCTTGATTTACAGTCACACCCCAATTTCTCTATCATTTTCCTTTCTTCCGAGCTTTTCTTTTTTCTTGTTTGTTAGTTAGTAATAATCAAAAACAAAAATAAATATTAGAAAAAAGTAAAAAAATTCAATATATTAGTATATCTGCTTATCTTTATTTATATAACTCAATAAATTTTCTGTTGACTTGACAAATTGAAAGAATAAATTCTCTCTTGGATTTTTTCTTCATCAATTCTTTCATGTATAGAATTAATTTTTCATCCAATCAAATTCTTATACTTTTCAACTTAAATTGTTATTTTCTATTCCTTATTTTATATTATCGCTAGTCTCTCTCTCTCTCTCTTAATTAAATTGTAATACTCATCTATGCAACGAATTGTCCGTGCGACAAATTATTCTTGCGACGAATTGTCTATGCGACGAATTGTCCATGCGACGAATAGTCTGCGACGAATGGTCCGCGACGAATTATCCAGTCACCACTAATCAAACAGGCAGCTACATCTGGATGTTCATCACCACAGACGTGCTTTGTTATTATCAATGCCTTGTTAGAAGCTTTCATCACATGATTAAATTCGCCCTTTTCCAATGAATATTACCGATATTAACATAACCGTTAACTAGTTCGGGATCATCAGTGCTCAGAAAATTCATCAAGTAGACGGTATAAATAGTTTTGAGCGTGATCATACTTACTTATATCAAATAAAATAAGACTAAAAGAGAGAAGACTTTCGTCAACTTTACTATTGTTGTGCTTTGCTTTCATTTGCTTAAAAACAGATTTCAAATCTGGATCATTACCAGTGCACAATGTCATTTGAATTATGCATGTTCCTTCATTGCTACAATAAATGTCTACCAGCCGAAAGATTGATCCCAACATGATAATGGCCTTCTCTCTTCTTATGGAAAATAACTGAGTAGTTTCACATTAGCGAATGGTCTGACATTTTCAAGTCGACCATCGGTAACTAGTTCGAATAATACTCGTTCTATGCCATCTAAAGGAGTTGAAGTTGTTAAAAAGGCAAGAGCTACTTGTAATTTGATAGTTGTCGAGAGAAATGAATCTCTTGTGTACCATCATAAAGCTCGATCAGACTATTAATCTTGCTCAAATTCATGAATAATATTCAATTGAGCTGCGTTACTTTCATATTCTTTTTATGGAACTCACATATATTTTCGAAGAAAATGGTGCGTGTAAGTTTAAAAGCAAGATTTTTGCGGCTCCCCACCTCCCCCTCCCCATTACAAACCCCACTCTCTCAGAGACCTTAAACCCCCTTAGAGACCCCTTACACCCCCCTGAGAGACAACCTTACACCCCACTTGAAGACCCGTTCACACCCCTAAGAGACCGCCCACTTTACCCTACAGATATTAGCAAGCATACAAAAATTAAATCAGGCATTTTTTTCCTACGAATCGATTTTCTTGCAGGAAATTTCGCACCACGTATTATGTATAAGTAAATTAGGCGAAAAATCATATGTGATTTCCACATTTTAGCCCCAAAGGGGCTGCGCTAACAAGCATTTTTGCATATACCAATCAGTTCACCTTTCACTATTTCTGTTGATTTCATTCTAGTTAAGCAATCGATTAGTAGTTGTGAATGTACGAATTGACCATTGAAACCAGTGGTTGATTGTTCTTTTTTAATACTCAAATTGAAAATGTTAAATGATAAGTTTTCTTCGACTTTGTTGCTATATTGTTTCTTGGGATCTGACTGAATCTGAGCAGTTAGCGTATCCAACGATATAATCACTCCTTTGATCTATATACAAGAAAATCAATGCAATCCTCAATCTCAACATTATGTGGTAGTGACGAAATTTATTTACTTTTGAGAAATTCTTGGCTCATTTCTCATTACTTTCTTTTCCCATACAGCATACATGTACATAGTAGAGCTGCCATAATGAATGAATCCGAGGTACAATTTCACGACCGAATTGGTCAGTAACAATAAGGACAACTCGATCGTGGATAGATACAAATTCAATGCAAATCTTGCCCTATTCAATATATTCATATACTTTTAAACGATTGATCGATATGCAAAGTGGTTGTTGAGCATCGATATTTTCTGTAGTAGAGTTGACTGAACCCATGTCACTCGGACCGATCGAAAACCGACGGTTAACCGCAGTCCTGCAGCTAAATTTTTTTAAACATAATAATGAATGAAATTTTTTTAACTCTTACAAAATTGACAGTTGTTATTTAAAATCGCCGGCTCTGTTAATTGTAAGCGTGCTGAAGCCGCCGGTGCAAGCCACATCAACCAAATTTGCTTAGTTTTTGAGTTTGGTTCTTATTAAAGATGACGCCATAAAAAATAGCTATTTGTTATATTACTTAACCAATAGAAAAATTAGTCGCATCATATAGTATAATTGAATGTGACATAAAAGAAATCATATTTTTGAGCTGCAATCGATTTTTTTCAATACTGAAAATGTTAATTTATGCGTAAAATTTAAAAAATCGATTAATAAAGGGTGAAACCACTCAAACCGTCGGTTTTATTAAGAACCCCCTGTTACCGTCGGTTTTGATGAAAAATGGACGACATGGGAAGTATCAAGCCACAGAAGAAATAATGTCTCTAGATTATTTTTTTTGCATATTTATTAATTCAAGAGCTGCTGCTGATATCAGTATTACTGAGTTTTCTTCTCATGCATATGAAACACCACAATTGACTATTAACAACAACATTTAGTGGACATTTACTTCAATTACACTAAAAATACTTTTAGTCTTCTACATTACTGTTGCGTTCTTATCTTGATTTTACTTGGTTACATGCTCACAGCCGCAAGCAAATGCATGAAAATGTCTTATTTATGTCGACAACGTATTTTAATGGGTTTAACAAAAAGATTCGATATATGAATATGTTTAATCGCAAGCAATCGATGAATCAAACGATTCGATGTGTTTTAACATGAATGTTATACTGTTCTAGAATAAATAAATTAAAATTAAAGCAAACGCTTATAGTTCTATTTATATTGAGTACTCTCATTTCGTTTCAACGCTTAATAGAAATAGAATTATTAATATGAATAAATTGAACAACAATTACAGGTCGAAAAAGAAACTTTTGAGTAAAATATTTATAATTAAACACGATCATCTATCGGAGAATGAACTACTATGCGATTGTATTTTTATTTTCACGCTACTACTGTTTGATACCAACACCTATAACTATATCTATCTTTTGTATTTGAATTCCACTATGAATTATTCTCATTATAGAAATTTGATTTTCGAAAAATTGTAATGAAAAATAATATGCCATTTTTTAATTTAAAGATAATATTTGAATTTGTACTCACGTTCATCATTATCATGAAAAAAAGGGAATTTGTTGATTTTTACTTATTATTTTCGATTCCAGATTGAATAGTCTTACATAAAATGATTCACCTTTTGAAAGACAATTGATTTTAATCATTATTTTGATGAAAAACCGGATCCAGATACAATGAAGATAATACCATCGTAATTGATTTGAAAGCACAAAAGAGACTGAGTAACCCTCGAATTGTTTATATTCGTCTTCTTATACTATATTTGCATCAGAGATATGTAGGTAAGATAAGTTCAATATAAATATAAAAATCTAATTCCCTGAGGAATAATTAAATTCAGTTTAGCAGTATCTTGACTGTTTCGTTTAGCATACATTTCTCTATTGTTACAATGCTTTCATTGAAAGTGTTAAAGAGTGTAAAATTGGACATATCTCTAAAATTTTAATGGGTTGACTGGACCAAAATAGAGATTGATGTAACGTTGTAATTGCTCAAATTTTATTGCTTGGTTAGTAATAACATTGGGTTTACACAAAGTATATTTGTTCCATATCGTAGATTTGATAACATATCTATCTCAATTACAACATTGTCGTTCGTAACAACTATCTGTCGTTTGGTAAGACAAATAATGATAACACATACCTCCTATCACAAGTCCGTATCAAAATGAGCGAGCAGATTTTTTTTCTTCTGTGATAAAAAGCTGGCGAGTGGGGCTGTAGTTGTAGACTGCTTCTCGAGTTTTGAGTGTTCAACAGAGATATTAATAAGCATTTATCAAAACGCTTTTAATTGCTCATTGATTCAGAATTTCTGTTGTTCTTATAATTTTGCAGATATAAATCATCCAAAAACATTACGACAATTTACATATCGAATGCATTATTATACCTCTTGCGATAAAATAATTCAAGAAGTCTATTCGAAATAATTGTTACAAAATTCGATCGTATCTCTGCAAATGCAGACTTTTCGTTTCGTATAAAACCTACAATATTACATATGAAACTATCGTTTTACTGAAGAATATACTTTACCAAAAATTTGTTATCATTATTATTGATCATGCCGTTCAATGAAATTGCAAAAATTAACTTAGATAAAAGTTTCAAAAATGTCACAGCATACTTGCTCATTCAGTGGCATTCAATGTATCAGATGTAAATCGTAAAATTGGTACTTTTATCAAATTTTCTATCATTTATCTGGCGAACTTCTGAAATCCTTAGATTTTAATGGCACATGAATATTTCAATAGGATGTGCGATTGCCATAGTATACTTGAACATGGTCGAATACAGTTAGAAGTCAGAGGAAGATTGAACGATTGTGGATGTGCACATATATGATCCCAGGTCGATCAACGTGTGTCGTACAGGGTCGTTTGACCATAATTTACGGCCGTTTGGTATGCACTGTATTACGGTCATTTTACATCGTGCCATAAACGATCGTATACGGGCGGATACTGAAATATTCGACCACATTACGGTCGTTAGGAATCGTTTACGACACAGCGAAATACGGCCGTAATACGGTACATGCCAAAACGTCAAATTACGGCGATTTACGATCGGAAACGTTATCAAACGGTAGTATACGTTGTCGTATGCGGCCGTTTACGGTCGTATCAGATCGTCGTAATGTTCGACCTGCGATGGTTGTTTTATTTAAGTTTTAAACGCATGTTTGTTTTTGATGAGACCAAAAATCGGTACAAACAAGTATTTTTGAATAGTTTTCATTATTAATTTGCATACAAAAGAATTTATTTATCAAAAAAACAAACACTAACAATGCAAATAAAAGAACCAATCTAAAGCAGTCGTGATCCGTAACCAAATGTTGATTTAATACTTTCGAAATAAAAATATTTCCAACCTTGCTAAAAAACAAACACTAATTCCAGAAAAAGAAACGCATTTTGAAATATTTAAATAAACAAAACTCTTTAACGAACCATAGTACTATCATAAAATTGACTTGGTACACCTGTTTGCTGTATAAGAATTTTTGTTTGATCGGTATCATCATGAAATAATAATGAAACATCTGAATAGTGATCGCTGGGCCACGATTTAAAACGCCACAACATATCAATACGATCATAGGGTGCAATATCAAGAAAGCGTCCTGTTATATTATCACTGAATAATGAAAAAAATCCTCCTTTCCTACAATCATATTGTGACACACTATTTTGCGTAAATGCTTTCACTTTATTTATATCACAAAAGGTTGTAAATAATTCTATTTTTGTACAATTAAATTTGTCATGAATTTTCAAATCTCTAAACGTCACAGTTGGTGATTTGTGTTCAGTTATTGGTATTTGTGGATTGATTACGGTTTTAGAATTATTTATAGATGATACAGATTTTGTATCAGTTGTATTTGTATTATTTATAGTTGGCAATATAAGTCCTTGAAAGAATTGTTCTTTAAGTAAACGTATGTATTCTATAAGTTTTTGTCTTATTATTGATTCACCATGACTTTTCATTAGACCTTTTAATTTCTCACCTTTTGATTTATCAAGAGAGAATGTTATATTCACTTCATAAATTTCATTTTCATCGGACAAATTTGATATATCCAAGGAGCCTTCATATTTCGTTGGATTTTCTCTTGTACGACTTGATCCTTCCCATTTACCTTGGATATACCATTCATACTAAAGAAAAACCGAAGAATCAAACGTACGATCATACAAAAATCGTTTACTTACCAGAAAGAAAAGTTTAGCTTTTCGATTATTAGCTGATGCTTCACCAGAACGTTTTTTAATTCTTTTATTTCACATGTATATTCTTCATTTTCAATGTTAAGTCCAATTAATAATTCATTAAATTTATCCTTTGACCATTGCGTAGCATTTTTCTCTTTCCAATGCCAATTATTTGGATTTGTAGCTAGAAATCATATTTTAATTAGTTGAAAATAACATTTTCTTACTTACCATCTGGACGATCTTCAACAATCCAACGAGGATCACTTTTCCCCATTCGGCCATTGACTGCTAATTATTTAGTTCGCTGTGGTTAATGTAATTTGATGTATAATAACGTAAGTTAGCGCAAATGCATACATGCCTGCCGATTTGCAAATGATTGGTCATCTATAGTGCAAATGAGGTTAATAAAAGAGATTATTTATTTATTTTCTCTCTTTTCTGAAAGGAAGCATGAGACATCTACTGCAGAGGTCTCAATGGGCCGGGTCGGGCCAGAGAAAACCAGCCCATGGGCTGTAAACCTTAGTCCAGTACCGCCCATGGTTTTTCTTAAAAACCCTGCCCGGCCCATGGGCCACTCATCTAATTGAAACTTTTTCCAACAGATATGTGAACTTGTCATGCTAATTTAAGTAATTTATTATGATTCACTATTGTTTTATTTCATAAATTAAATTACAATCAGTCGCATATAATAAACAACTTCAAACAACTCCTTTAAGAACAAAAAAAAGTCAAAGAGAATACTAATTTCATTACATCACAATAATTTATAGAAAAGAAAGCAAAACGACAGTAATGCCAATATATTTTCTACTCTATAATAAACACTTGAACACTATATCTTAAGTAGAAAAAAGTGCAAGAAAAGATACAAAAGAACTATAATAAAGCCCCCGGCACATTAGAAAACCCGTGATCTTCTATTCTGTATTATTGCTCATAAGTTACAAGGGGGTCTTCTATTATGTCCCCTAAAAATTATATTTTTCAGTAGTCTTTCCAACAAATCTTTGTTTCAATGCATTTTTGTTCAATGTAATCGTTACAAAAAGATTGGTTTACTTATTCGACATGTGTATAATGAGAAAGCAACAAATGCTATCCAGTGAAAAAAGAGAGTCTACCATTGTTAATAAATATTCGTAGACTATTAAAGGCAACGTATCCCAACAGCTTGGTAAAATGCCCACTAGCTTTATTTTTTCTAAAACATAAGATCTGTCATTGACCAAATTTTAATTTCTCAACAACTAAATAACTCGGAAAAAGAATTAACTTGTTTTGTCAAACTCAATTTAATTAATTGCTCTTGTTCATTTTTGACTAGTATTGATGGAATCTGTTCACATGAAAATCTACTAATAGCATATTTATTAGTCTCAAGCCAACTTTAATGAATACGTTTGCATTAAGAATAATTAATTAATAAAAAAAGGATAGTTGGATACACATTTTGTGTTTTCTTCTTGGTCTTTTTTTTAATGGCTTTGGGTTTTATTGAGAATAGAAATGCGTTCTGAGTCTCATGAGAAGTACGTGCAAAAAACCAATACGTATTAAAGACAAAAACCAAATCCAATTGTCAAATAATCTTACTCGATTGAATTCGTCTGAGGAGAACTGTATCCGAACGAAGATATTGCAGAATCAAGATTTTTTTTATTCGTTCTGTCTCTAGCGTATATACATGAATTCACATTTTTTTCAATTATGAAAGAAAGGTTTGCGATGAATATGTATCAAAGTTTCTAGAAATCACAGACAATTCGGTTTTTTAATTATTACGCAACGAAGTTTCACCTATTATGCTGCTATTTACAAAGATTTCTTCATGTGTTACACTCACGGTTCTGCACTGAGTCCATTGTAACTCAAGACGACGAGAAGTTTTTTTTTCTGTAGTGAGAATCGTAAGAATTCTTTCAGAATATGCTGCAAAAGAGCACTAAAAAGATTTCATGATATGTGTTCTATAAAGAAATGCATTCTTTACTAAACAGTTGTTTCCGATTCATCGTTTCGCAAGACTTTTTTCACTTCGAACTGACGCATTGTTTTCATAAAAGAAGCAAAATATTGTTCATACTGACCTGCAATACAATTTTGAACTTAAATACTAAAAAAGTTAATAAACTCCAGAAATTATTTGTAAAAAACTCGATTTGATCAGGGGGGTCTTCTAATATGTCTTTTGATTCATTTATCCAAGGGGGTTCTTCTAGTGTGTGAGCGGCTTTACAACAAAATACATATCACTTTTTCAATTTTTCCATTGAACGTATTACTATCATGTTATCAATTTGGTCGAGATGTAAAGATGCCCGACGTTCATTCACAACGAAGCCAGTAGAACTGAACCATCGTTCAACAGCTTCTGAAGAAGCAGGAATGCAATGTATTTTTCGAAAAAAGAGTTAATAGCAGCGTGTCACATTTTTTGATAACTTTTTTTTTAATTCGGCCCATTTCGACCCACGGGCGCCCATTGAAATTTAGAATCAGTCCGACCCACCCATGGTTTTTTATTTAAAAAAAAATTCGGCCCATGGGCCGGGTTGGGCCGAGTCGGGTCGGGTTTGGCCCGGCCCATTGAGACCTCTGATCTACTGTTATTTAGAAGGAATATGTTGTCGTTGATGATAGAATTTGATCAGTATTTGAAAATATAATTATTTGATTGTTTTCTTTTCTCGTTTTAAGAAATCTAATGAGAACATTAGAGTCTCAATATAGGTATGGTTCTTCCTTTTTTTCCAACTATTCAAATAAATTAATCGGTTTCACTAATTGAAACCCTAGTTTTTAATGTAGAAAATCATTTACCATTAAACGACTTTCCGTCCCATAGCATCTGCATATTTCTTTTTTTGGTTTTTGTACACGCATACTTATACAGTAGTCTGAATGTTTAGTTTCCGGTTCGGAAGACAAATGCAAGTATCTCCGTCCTATTTCGATGGAATTGATTGTTCTTTTCTCACTGTTGAAAAAAAGACATTGCTCTTTTACGTTCGTGAGATTATTAGTTTGAATGTGAAAATAAATGTTCGAATTATGACTAATTATGATGAAAATCAACATTTTTTAAGTATCATTTTTCACAATTTAATAGAATCAAATAAAGATGATTTCGAACAATCATTTTAGACATTGTGTCCGACTTGTCGACCATGAAATTTCTTTTAATCTAGTCGAGACATACATATCAAAAATAGTTTTCCTCATTTTTCACTTCGGTAAGTAATTAATCTATAAGAATCTTCATTATCAAGAGAGAGAGAGAAACAATATATTATGCATTCAACAAACATATGGCGTAGTTTTTCTAGCTTTTCTCTAATTCTCTCCAAGTAGTGTTTGACTACCTTATGTTTTGCAAGTCTGTAAATTTATTTAAAATTTTTTCAACAGTAAACATTCTTTACTTATCTTTAGTCATCAATAGTTTGAACTTTTTCTACGTGTATTCTAATTAATGACTATTGAATCAACGATCAATTTACAATATGGTACTTATGAAAAATTATACAATCGACATGATTCGACGAGAACATCAAGAAATACTTCTTGAATCATTGAAAAATTTAAAAACGTTATGTCACTATTATCCATTTCAAAATATAAGAGACTTCGCTGTAACTTGAATAGTTTTTGTTAGAAAGAAGATAGAGAGCTGTGGTTTTCACCATTCGAAAAAGAAATGTTGGGGCTATCGAAAGACAGAAGATACATAGTTATTCAACAAACCCAGGGTTTTC
>OENM01003082.1:0-12151 GCA_900239745.1 Rotaria magnacalcarata | reverse complement strand
TTCTCAGCCAAGGACGGATGGCCCTAGTATAGACCGCTTCGTAAGGATCAACAAAACGCGACGTGTCACTCTTCAAAGAAGACAAATCCAGGACAATGATTCATATCAAAGTTGTAGAGCTTAAAATTCTCTATCGAACTAGTGATGAAACATCCATTAAAATTCTACTAAAAGTATAATAACACGACTGAAATCCGTCAGAGTACAAAGAATGACTGTCCTAAACAAGATATTCAGTGTCAAATGACATCGCAAGCGCCTCTTTTGACATTTGCATCACAAGTATCTGATAGAGAATGTTTTTCTCTCTCTTTTGATATAAAAAAGCTATGATTATTTCTTAGTTTACTTCCAAAATCGGTCACACACGAGGTGTCCCCAAGGGCAAATCAAAAATTGGTCTGGCGGTGGCTGTAGCTCATGTCAGGTATATCAAAAGAAAGTAAAAATTGGAGGATATACGTAAAAAAATATTCTCTATCGAATGCTTGCATTGAATAAAAAAAAGTAGCAACCGCGATTCGCCCCCTCAAAAATATGATATTTTCTAGAATAGGGTTTTCAGTAAAACTGATGTAAGATCCTGAAAACTCATCCTAAAATATATAAAGTATACTGTGTTCGATAGCGGACACTTTGCTCTATCAAACACACTATAAATTGAGAAATTGAAAAGTTTGATGAAAATTGACTTTTTAGAGTGGTGGTGGGGAGCCTTAACGACACGCAACAGGTGTAATTCAATCTTTAATACACAACGCGAAATATCTTCTTATGCATTAAACTCTAAAACCACATTTAAATCAATCATAAAATTTGATCAAAATTGTAGTAACGTTTGACTAGTAATCAATTTGTATTTCACAACATTGATAGAATATATAAATATTTCTTATTGTACCATCATATAGTATAGAATTCAAAATTCTTTGAGACGTAGTTCTCTCTTAAAAATGAATAGAAATAAGTGAAACATTGTCAAATATTCAACATTATACAACTGAATAAAGTAGAATGTATAAAAATCGATTTTATTATTTGTGATGATGTAAAAATGTTGGTTTATAGAGTTCATTCTTATTTTTATTTCTTACTACTTTAGAAATCAGGTGCTCATTTTTGAGTTATCTTTAAGAGAGAACTCTATATTGACTGCTAGTGAAACGTTAGTCTAATTTTCATCAAGTTTTATTATTGATTTTAATGTGTTTTTCATCCTTCTGAATTTTTTTATAATTTAATATATAAGAAGGCATTTCGAGTTGTATATCAAAGATGAAAATATACTTCTCTCGCGCTATTAGAAAATCAAATTTGGGCCCATTGAATTGTTTATATAACCTAAATAAATATCAGCAAATGTTTTCATATATTTTTCTCCTGTTTTCGTGCATTTGTTTTTATCTTAAAGGTTTTTTTCATATTAAAAAATGTTCTCCGAGAAAAGTTATTCAGGGAGAGCACTTATTCATGATAGAATGTAGATTATAGAATTTTGTGGATGTTAGTGTTAGATGGAGTCAGTTTTTAGCTTTGCTCTCGATCTATTTTTTCTAGCAGTCGGACAAAGTGGATGTTTGTGAACATAACTCTTGAAGGTTTAGATGGTAGTGATGATGACCTGTATACGTGTTTACAAATTTGGTTGTTGGCGGTATTAGCATAGATTAGATTACTAGCATTCACGGACAACACACGTAAATTAATTTAGTATCATTCTTTACACAACATGCTTGTCATATATCTGCTTGATCTCGATCGAGAAAACCAATTTATTCTATTTCTGTTCTAAGGTTCAGAACAAAGATCGTTGAAACTAATAAAGAAAAATAGAACCAAATGATTCCGATTATTTCAATACGATACTCGACCATTCTGATACTAATCAAATAAGGGGAAGAAGACTAAAATTAGTTCTCTTATTCAAACTCTATTAAAACCTAATAGAAGTCATAGAATAACTAAATAAAGAAAAACGTAAGATTAATTTTTTAATTATATCTCCATTATAAAATATAAACGAAATATTAGCGTCACTGAACTACATTTTCTGTTTCTCTCAAAACGAGCACATAAAGTAGGAAAATATTTATTTAGGAAAAAACACCAAACTAAGATATACGATTATTTTGTTTATAAAATGTGCGACCACTTTCAGAATAACTAAACTGTGAAAGAGAAAAATGAAACTAAACAAACCTTTTAAGTTTTTCTCAGAAAAGTCACTAGCAATAATCGGAATAAACCACTGAAAAAAAATAAAAGGAAAGCTTTTTTTCATTCTGTTGCTTCTGTAAAATATCCGGCAACTATTGGAATGAGTAAAATAAAAAAATAGTGCCTTCTAAACTAGCGTTCTTCGTTTTACTATTAGATTTTTCTCAGAAAAATTACGAGCAATACTCAAAATAAACCACTGAAAAGAAAAAAGCATATTTTTTATTATGTTGTTTCTGTAATATCTCGGGCAACTATCAGAGCAAGTAAAAGAAAAAAAGAAGTAACATAGGTCGGTTAAAACACAGACCGTTACGGCGTCCTTGACGTTGGTAAACCGTCAAGAACAATGAATTACAGTGACTGTATATGAAAAATCATTTTTATTGCTTACAGCAGGAAATGCATCGTTTTTCTACATTTTGCCTCTGCTGTATTTAATTTTTTAAATTTCCAGATCTAATGATCTGCCTGAAAGATCGTGCAAGATTCTCACGAGATGATATACCAAACAAAAAAATTGTTTTTCTAAGCAGACCAATACTTAGGCACAGAAATCAAATGTTCTCTTACTAAATCTCTTCTACAAAAAAGATTTATTTCTCTTGTCTTTCAGCAGAAAAACGTGCACGTTATATTTCTCCTACTTTGATAAATAAATACTTCCACATGAACTAAACACTCTCTGTTTTGTTTTGTCGTTCAATCAGAAACAAAATAGATGTTATTTATTTCTTAAACGCCGAAGTAAGATTTTAGATCAAATACAGTGCATTAGATGAGGCAAGAAACAAATTATGAACCGTTTTTGACCCGATCACCTAATTACAAATATCCAAGCACAAATATTAGTTGGCTTGTTTTTGGTTTTTCAATAGCATCAATTATTGGTTTGATCGTTCTCACATTTTTACTTGCTATACCAATAACTCTAGTCGTTCTTGTCCGATTAAACCGCATATCAGTATTTTTCTAATTGTTCATATCATTGTTTCAATGATGGTGTCATGTACGTCTGATCGCCATTCATAATTTCTGCCATTCTAAGTCAAACTTGAGCTATATTTGTCTTGATTCATTTAATATTCGTATGGATTTGGTTGATTATTGGAGGGATCAGGATATTTCGTGTTAATAAGCTCGTGACACATGAATATGATACTGTTAATCATTTTTATACATGTAATTATTGTCATCCTGTATTATATCGATTTACATATACTTTTTGGCTACTGGATGTTGTGCTCGACTCTGCATTTTCTTCCCTGGTAAAAAATCTTCTAAGCAAGATCTGAAAATCTTGAGATCTGTAAGTAAGATCTTATCAAGGTCTTAAAAATGTAATTTGTATGTACATATATTGGTTGTATCAGATAGATCTGTACCTAAGATCTTGGCAAGACCATGGAAAAGATATCGTTTACTATTATATTCTCACAAGATCTTGAGTAAGACGGAAAACGACATTATCTGTGTATTTACATAGACTATCTAGTCATTCACCGTTTTTTTATGCATACAGAGCTGAATATAAGCAACATGATTGAACATGCGAAAAATAATTTTTCAAAATAACTTTTTTTGTAAACTATTTCTCGATTATTAATTATTCGAGAGAGGACTACTCTAAATTGGTCTGGTGGATATCGGACCAACTTAAAGTCAGTCAGATCCCAACATCTGACTTGCTTGAGTTATTCGGGACAGAAATAATTAAAATAAAAATAAATTGAAAAAAAAGATCAAAACATGCTTTCTGAATGCGACATCAAAGATCTTATGGATTCTTAACTAAGATCTGTAATAAGATCTTGGTACAAGATATTTTACTTACAAGATGCTTGACTAGGGTTATTACTTTAGAACAAACAAGGATATATATTGCATTTTTCTTGAGAATAATATTTTCAGATGTAGTTTTTCGAATAAATATCTCATATATAAATATTGTGCGAAATTGTGAGAAAGAGTATCGTCACTGTTCTACTTCTTGCATACACTCATATTCGGTAGAAAAGTTTCCATGCTTAAAATGCATACAATTGAATGTGGACTCTAACAGTATAATCCCCGGTCGAGAATTTCGACAAATGAATCTAGTCGGATCGGATACGATCCTATGTCGGAAATGGTCGATTTCCGGCTCAATCCGATTGGATTCTGTCACCCACGAAAAAATAAATCGTATGAAACAGCGTTTTAACGCAAAATTTTAGAAGAAAACGCTGTTTTCTCGTTTTTAACGCATCGTTTTCTCTCTCTGACGCATTCAAACGCCTGGTTTTGTGTATGTAACACGTTGAAATGCATTCTTTTTATTTACAACGGGCTTTTTCAACTTAAAATACGACTTTAAAACATCGTTGAAAAGCATTTTATTTTCTACCTATTTACATCCTTTAATTTGCTCTGCTTCTCAGTGAGTTTTTTATCCACGAGTTTTTTTTCTAAATAAAAAGTCTTTTCTTGTAGAGACTTGAGAATATATATTTTTATCTATATTTTTAACTATACAATGCTTACATAAAAGCCTATTGCTCTTTGTTTCCCTCCGGATAACTGAAATATTTATACTTAATTGCTAATTAGAATTTTTCTTCAGTAACTCATCAAAATGAAAATGTAACTAAATGGGTCCATAATTTCCGACTATATCGATAATTAGAATATTGAAACAGATGAAAGCAAAAATCACTGAAAAAGTCAAATTAATATTGTGAAAATACTAGGATTGAGCCATTCATATTTGAAAAAGACTGATGGGCCCGAAAGAATGACTTCAAAAATGTTTTTTTATTAATAATTAATTTTTTTTTGTATAGTACTATTTTAATTTATTTTAAAGGTCACTTCTCGAAATTTAAATTTACTTTGAGTTTAAAATGAATGAATTAAAAATGTATCCTTCAATTCAATATATACGTATAGACTTTGCATTTCTATTCTGATATCAGTAAGTTTAACTCAATAGTAACAGGTAAATGAAATCGAAAGTTCCTAGGTAGAATCTGTCCTACAACGGAATAAAAAAATTTAACAATAGAAACGCGTTCATAGAACACGGTCATTTCAGTTCTGGAAAAATGCGCTCCACGTAAAGCTATCGTAATTACATTTTTGCGTTATCCATCGAAAAGAAAGCGTTTCAATGGGTTCGAAAAAGTGCGTTTTAAGTTTAGCGAAAACATGTGAAAGAAAAAAAGAACGCGTTCAAACGCAGATTTCGATGAATTTTTTTTCGTGGGTGGAACGAGCCCTAAATCAAGTGACCCGGAATCTGACGAATATTTGATTGGGAAAGGATCTTGTTGAATTTAACCATTTACAACGAATAGATCCGACGGGATCACACCGGATCATGCAATAAAAATAAAGGGAACTGATTCGACCAGGTCGAATTGTTATTAAAGTTCTATAGTTTATTTACACTGAAAAAGGGTTCATACAGAGCTTGATAAAGGTTTAAAGATTTGCAACGAAATCGAAACCTTTTTGAGTTTCGTAAAAATATGGTTCCATACCAAATCGTCTTAAATTCACATTCAAAATGGTTAGGGCGTGGGTTTTCATGTATCATTTACCCACACCATCACGCCCTAGTGTACTCAACTGTCTTCGCACACATTTCAGGTACGTTGCATTGAATTTAGGCGAATTCATTCAATCTTTTTTAGCTAGATGATTTTTGAGGAATTATCAACCGTTCTTAGTTAAAATATAAGGCAAGGGTGTAGATTTCAGCACAGCTAGACTTGTTTTAGTACCCCATAACCTCACTCGCACCATCAAGATAGACCGTGTCTCTCGCACAGTGAATTTCAATTATCGCTATATCGCAATATGTTCGCTATTCATCATGCTGAGAAATTCGATAAAAAAATAACGTTAAATTCAATTTTACTCAATTCACTTTCGACAAGAAGTAGTAAAAGTCGTGGTGTGTAAATACGATTTGCACATTGACAAAAAAGAGATAATCAAAGAGAGAGATGGCAATGGTGCACATAAGTATAACTAAAAGTTCTATGTCAAATTGATTATTGAATAGTAGTTGTTTCAAACTTGAATAGAAATGTGTGGTGATGGGGTCGATTTTAAGTGTATAATTTCTGACTCGACTTTATGAAATGAGATTTTATTGAAAAGAATTTTTTTTTCGTAAGATATGCTCCTAGAAGTGTTTGATTACAACTGCAAATATGGTTCATCTAATGTGTCTGGCTCTCTTATGGATAAGATTGTCTTCATAATCATGTTTTTATGTTCTTGTTATTTTCCAATATTGACCACTATAATTGCCAGTTGTAGCCAGTATAAGTTTATTATTCTCACCATCATTAACAACATCAAGAGATTTATCATAACCTTGCCATTTTGAAGTTATACGATAATAGTTATTTGCCAATAAAGTAATCCTCCAATATTGACCACTACAATTGCTACTCTTAGCAAGTATAATCCGATTATTGTTTTTACCATCATTAACAATATCGAGAGATTTATCATCACCTTGCCATTGGGTTGTCAAACGATAATAACCGTCTTCAACTAATGTAATTTTCCAATGTTGACCACTGTAATTGCCAGTTTTAGCAAGTATAATCTGATTATTGTTTTTACCATCATTGACAATATCAAGAGATTTGCCATCGCTTTGCCACCGTGTTGTTAAACGATAGTAAGCATTTGCAACAAAAATTCGTTTTCCAACTATGAAATAAAAAATGTATAAATAAACTAACATCTCTTTAGGGGTAAACTAATTGAAAAGCAATGGTCATGGATATCTGTATAGTAACTGTGAAAGAAAACTAAATGCATGCAAAGAACTTCAACAAGTATGCTCTATAATAAACTTCCAATCATTATCTTTCGAGTGGTGAAGACCGAAGATTTCTATCTTCTTCCTATCAAAAACTATTCAGATAATAGTGTAAGATCCCTTTAATTTTGAAATGAATAGTAGTGATTCATTGACGTTATTTTTTCTCATATAAGCCATATTTTACTTACGTTCGATTTCTTCAACAGTCGGAGCATTAGAATTTTCTTCATTTTGTTTATTTTCTTCCTCGTTGCAATGGAACACTAGAAAATATCAAACATCATATATGACATTCAACATCAGGCAACTCTGTACCATAAGACCAAAAAATGTAAGACTCTATTATCGAAACCCTCGAGAGATACCATGATCACAATCTCATAGACTTCTGTTACATAGCAAAATATTTTGTGAAACGACTGACTTAAGTTTTTGTCCGAGATCTTCTACACAGCTTGTATTTCATTTAAATGTAAAAACACGCAATATGAAAATTTATCGCTCTGCATTCGAAACGAAAATATCAGTATTTTGTAAACTTCGATTTATTAACGTAGCAGATCGACGAATGCTATTTGTGTGCTGGATCATGCAATGAAAATGCTTCAAAGAGAGCCTATAACAGATACTAGAAACGTTGGGGAATAGGTCACTTGAATCAACACAGCTTGCACGAGTATTTTCACTTCTCATTGTCGCCTTCGAGTTTCAGTACGTATTTAGAGCATTTGAAATCCAAATCTATCGTCAGATATGCACTCAATGTAGAAAACTACGTCAGGTACACTATATAATCATTTTCTCGCAAGAACTTCTTCGTATCATTGCTGGGAATGTATCGGGGTCCATAAAAAGAATACATTAGACAGTCACTTGTATTCTTCGACATCAGAGCGAAAGAAAATGTTCGTTGTACGAATAGAAATATACAGCTTGCAGAGTTCTGTAGGAACTACAACATACACCATTTTAATCAAGATTTTCATTGAATACATATGAGACAAGTGGCGCTATGACGAGAAGGTATCATGAAGCCAAGAATATCAGCAAATCCTTTACGAATATATCTTAGGGAAGTCAGTTGATGACGCACAAAACTTGATTACAGACATATTTTTTATTTGGTGCTACTGCAGATAATCTCACAGTTATGATTCCATACGGCGTAGATAGGCACAGTTTTTAGAGAGTCTTTAAAGTTCAACATCATCCGTAGCATATTTTTTCACGATAATCCGGTGGTCAAACCCAAAAAATGATGCATCTATCCAGAAATTCTCCTGTGAAACTGGCGCTATTTCGTCAAACAATAGTGATAACAGCCGAGCGCACTCATGTCTAGGGTATCTGTTGCGGTGTGTTCTACTGTAACGTATATCTCGATTCTATCTATTCTCTTTTCTTTTGTCTTTTCCTTTCTCTCTCCGTTTCCCTCTATTTTCTTGTCTCTGTTTTTGTGTGCGTGTATAAACATTGGTTTCCTAAAAGAATAAACGGAGAGATAATAAAACACACACGTTTAAAGTGTTCGTCGCTCTTCGTGAGCAAGAGTGTTAACAGTATCGATGACTTTTCAGGTGTCGATTTATTTCTATCCGGCGTGTGAGTGTGAGTAATTATTTCTTTTATACACTCACAGCCTCACCCACGTCCGAAAACTGCGTGAGCTGCATTGAAAAATCTGCAGACTTTTAGCACGTGGAAGTGTAGTTTTTATCGAATATTGTGATCTTCGAGTAGGCAGAAGAAATGGAGCGAAGAGAAAGCAAACGGCGAAATTAGATTGACTAAGAAAAGATCGATGAAATCAAATGGTTGGTCGACGAAAAAGGCGAAGATTTTGATAGAATAGAAGAAAAATGCACTGGATAAACAAAACTGGCGGGAAAATTTGATGAGGAAACAGAAAAAAAAGGAAAAAAATCTCATTGATCACTGAAAAACAAAGAAAGATACAGTACTGCTCGATATTTGTCCAAAAGAGCTGAACCATTATTATGCTATAGAGAAAATTGAGTTAAATAAGTTTATTCCAGCTTCAAACGCTTATTTCGGAACTGAAGTTGCATGTTGAAATAAAATTCATGAGGAAACTGAATCCTGTGATTTTCACTTGAGAGCTTTATAAATTTGGATAAAGTTCCCACGATTTTTCTCAGAGTATGTAGAGCACTTATTGAGAACGCTGTCCATAGATTGCAAACTACCATAGATAAATTGACTATTCTTGAATTTTTGTCGTAATTTCTTTCACCGCACGATAGGGAAGACACTCACGGATTCAGTCATCTACGTAGAGTCAAATCGCTTGCTGCTTCGATGAGATATCAGCATAGAAACACAATGGAGTAAAAAGTAACTTCTAATTTGGGACATTCACTCCACTCAAGATTGGACGCAAATAACTCTTTACGGTATTCAACTGAAAACGCTACAAATGTGGATTAACAGGTTTTGGACATAGCTGATTCAGATGCGCATGTCGTGTGAAAAAAACTAAATTTGACCAGTGTTTCGGTTCCTCGGTGGACCTACTGGTGCTCTCTTAATATGCAGTCTCAATACTTCTGACACGACTCATCAATACTAACCGGAACCATCGTCAACTTTATCGAAATCTTTGTTTCCCACGTCGTTGTGCGTAATACGAATATCTTTAATGGAACTTAGTTTATCACCTGCAAGCATTTGAATTTCGGCAATTAACTGATTAATTCTTAAATCCATATTTGTAGCAATATCACGAAAATCAATCCATTTATGTCCCGTAATAGAAAAGCCTAGCCAACCAGTTGGCTTCCAATCCTTCATTAAACGTATTGGTATAATGCACACACGTTGTTCTTTAGCATAGGTTAATTCATCTTTGCATGCAACACTATCTTGATACTTCGGTGTCAGAAAGCAACATAGAGCTACTGCATTTTCCACACCTTCCGCCATGCTTTCGAATGCAATAATTTGGAAACAAGAAAAATATTTCGATATCATATGCTATTGTATTTACCTTGTGCTTAAATCACCTTTCATTCCACCTTGGGTATCCATCCATAATGGAATATTGTATGCACGAAGACGCCGATACACATCTGTGACAATTGCTTGACTATCCCATTGATAGGATAACATAATATGTTTAGCAGAAGACATTGATAACCTATAAAAGATAAAATGTTTGAATTCTCTCATTTTGATTTTCTATCTTTCTTTATAACAATAGATAAACGCCTCGAACCCCTTAGAACTTTCTAGAATTTCTGGAACCTTCTACAAAAATAGAATAAATAAGCACTGCTCTTAGCCTCTTGATCAGTAATATCATTGAAATGTTTCTTTTCTACTTCGATCGCAACTTCTTTCATATGGCTCTGCGATGTATATACAGTAAGTGATTTTCTCCCTATCTTGTCATCCATTGGATCCAACGCTCGGACTGAAGGCATTGGCGTAAACGATGACATGTAAGTAGAAAACTGAAATATTGACTAGATCGGTTCGAGCATTGAAAATATTCAGAGGATCCAAGATGATCTTGTCTCCCGCGTGTAAAGACTCAAGAACAGGATCAAAATATTGTTTTACTAGCCAACAAAAACCTATTCATCACTAGTCAAGATATCCACAAGAAAATGAAGCTGAGATACGCCCATATCAATATAGTCAGATGACGTCTATACGAAGTCAAAGCAAAATTCAGCCGCCCATTGTCAAAGCTGCTTCTGACTGACAAGAATAGAAACGACCGTTCTACGGTGAAAAAGGAAGCCATCCAAACAGTCAAACATCCTTTCAAAGTGAACATATGGAGATGTTTTTCAAGTCGGGGGTTTGATCGCATCATCTTCTTCCTCTCAGACATTGAATGTCAAGCTCAACTAATTATAACATTTACAAACTTGAAATCTTGCCAACTACCAGGAAACAATTTTGTCTTTAATTCAGTCTGTGGAAACTACAGGATGGCAATAAACCAAAACATACGTTACAACTTGAGAGGCAATGGAGAGCGAACAATGGAGTGAGGAAAATAGACTGGCCCTCAATATTGCCTCATTCTACACCAATCGAAAATGTTTAACATTCCTCCAGACGAAGTTGAGAAGGGAAAAACTTGGAACCTGTTATGGCCTCATAATGCATTAGTCATTAAAATATTGTGTATGCCTGTGGACAATAAGAGAGTCATCAACTTATTGTCGTTTGTTATAAAGTTCTAGCAGTGTAGTCAAACACTGAAAATACTAACAGCAACTATTAGATGTCATTAAATATTACTTGAAAATGGCTGATGTTCAACGGTTTTAAATAGCATAGATTTTCTTTGAAATTGAATTTTTTTTGCTTAAAACTATCGATCAAAGACCATCTTCTAGTAATTTCTAGTAGTTGGTCTTAGGACTTGGTATATTTAAGTACGTTGCTGACCTTTTTTTACAATATCTGCTATAGTGAATTCAGTAGATAACTGTTTTCTCAACACGATAGGCTTATAAGAGATTTGGTTCAAAAACTCTAGCACTGGAATTTCTATCCAGAAATTCGAAACTTCAGGTTTTTGCATATAATTTTTTTGAAGTTTTCGATCGCTAAATATGATGTTCAAGATGTGAAAAAGATTTTATCCCATTCAATTTCGTTATTGTTTCAAATACGACTTGCTTCATATTTTAGAAAATTGAAAATAGTAAGGTGCCGCTAAAGCAGAATTGGAGTAAATTTTGTTTCTCGTTTATTTATATATGGTTTGATAGAACTTGAAAAGCTGATCACGAATATATACTTTTATTTCGATTTAGTTACTGTTTGGCTGAAAAAATCTTAAAAAACAAGGACGACTGAAAAAATGCTGTTTTTATATTAAATTTTATTTTTTTTACAAAAATTGCCAAATTTATATTTCAGTTCTTTTCTGAGCGTTTTTAAAGTACTATATTCTGAATCAGCATGAAAAACTGAATAGGAAAATGTTATTTGGTTAGATGTAGACCTAAAAAGCAAAAAGTTTCTTATCTCATATAAATAGCTCCATCAGACGAAAAGTATGTGTTAGTGTGCATTCTTGTAAAGCTATTTAGTTTTTTGTAAGAAGAGGTAGAAACAATTGTTCTA
>OENM01003081.1:0-12157 GCA_900239745.1 Rotaria magnacalcarata | reverse complement strand
ATCCTACCTTTGCATACAACGTTTGGGGCTATTCCAATGTTGGCATAACCAGTTTTGCATGTGCATACTACGGCATTCGTTGTGTTGTCGTGTGAGCAGTCGGCGTTTTGGTCGCATCCTCCATTGTGGATTTTGCAATTATCTGGTAAGGTAGGAATTAGAACGAAATGTCTAAATTTCTGCGTGTTATCATTATACCTGTGCATATGACGTTGACCTCGCAGCCGGTGTTGGTGTAACCAGTTTTACAGATGCACACTACGGCATTTGTTGATTTGTCATGCGTGCAAGCTGCGTTTCGATCGCATCCTCCGTTGTTGATAGTGCAAGTATCTAGAAAGATCGAAATTACGAGGAAATGTTTTAAGTTGTAGACGATATTATGGTACCGTTGCAGACGACCCATGCGGAACAACCAGTGTTCGTATAGCCAGTTTTACAGGTGCATTTTACTCGATATCCTTTAGCCTGNCAAATTCTATCTGAGATCATCATACCCTTGCAGAGAACGTGCGTGGCGTTACCAGTGTTGGTATAACCTTTTTTACAGGTGCATATGATTGCAGATGTAGTTCGGTTTACTGAACAAAGAGCATTTGGACCACATCCACCATTGTTTTGACAGCAGGAGCCTAAAAGAGAGTGTTGGTTGTTACTGTGTTTGTATGAGTGTCTGTGCGGATGTCGTTTTGGACATGGCTACTATCGTTCTCCGCTAGTCGACGCGCACACGTAACGGGTGAGAAAGATGGGATGATAACTGAATTTCGGAGCGACTCGGAATTCCCTGTTATTCTGTATAGGTCCTGTTCCGCGGAATTCGTGAAATTCCAAGAATTTGATGGAATGGGTTCTGTGTGTTGGAGTGGTTTCTGAATGTTTAACATCGCGCCAAAGAATGCATTCTGGCTAGACCTAAAATGATATTGAGTTCGAGGAAATTTGCTGTCGTATCATTAGGAACAAAATACCAAGCAAAACCCAGGTTACTATAGGTACAGGTTCCACAAATCCCATTCGTAAATCTGTAACTTAATGAACTTGCTATGAGTCGTGTTGAAGCAACAGGGTGGAGTGTTTAAGATCGAAATTATCCTAGAATATTTCACTTGCAGAAGTTGAGAGCATGGGAGATAGAAGCAGCAATATCAATAATCGCTTGGTTTTTTTTCAATCACGCAGAAATGAATTTCGTTGAAAAATTCATCAGAAAATGGAAAGTGAAAGCATTTTTTGGATGGCATGAACAGATATGATTGTTGAGCTTTATATTATCAACTCGGATTGTCTTAGATGACATGAAATTATCGCAAAACTATAACGATAGGAAAAGAAGTGGGCGACAGTTTTTATTTTGTTTAGGGAACACGTTGAATCATCTAGATCAATCAATCTGCTGGAAGTGTAGCTGTCACAAAATATGTCTTCATTATATAGCAGAATATCGGAGATCTATCAGATTTAATCTATAAACTTACCTTCTGCAAATCTACCGTGAAATGCTTGTAACAAGAATATCATCAACGGTAACCATGCATAAAGCAAACGAGCATGTAGTTCCATTTGCGAATCAATAGCTTCGATTTGTGTGAATTGGAAATTGTTGGAAAGTGCTTTGAAAATGCAAAAAATCCAAGGATTTATAATGCTCGATAAATCTGGCGCAGAGAGAGAGAGCAAATATTGAATAAACAATCAAATGTGATCGTGTAACAGATTGTGCCCATTAAGTTGCAGGCTTATAGGCCAGGCAGATGTCACACACATGTGTTCGATGAATAGTTAATGATTTGAAAAATCATCGTCGCATTTAAAATTTGTCGCGAAATAGATTTAATAGCATCCCACGTTGTTGCCAAATATTTTTTTTCTGAGCAATATAAAATTTCAAGGATTTCGGTCATTTTTTCTTCAAGATCACCGCCTCCAGAAATTATTTTTTGTAAAGCATCTTAAAAGCAAGATCATAATCATAATAAAAGTCATAGAAAAATGTAGTTTCAGATCTTGAAATTTTCGCTACAACATAAACACATTCACACTATTCTTCTATCAAGATTTGCAATAAGATCTTAGACACAGATTTGTAAAAGTTTGGTAACACGTATCATAGACCTGCAGTTTGTTTTTGTTTGGTTTTTATGAGTTTTATTATACTAGCATTTCATACAAGTAATTATATGTGTAGCTTCTCAAAAGAGATACTTTTTAATTAAACATGTCGCTATTTAAAAAGTTATAGCATGTGAAAATGTTATAGCTGTTTAAAACTATCAATAGTTACACAATCTATTATATACTTATGTAAAATTATATACATCGATTTGAAATTATCTCCCAAAAAAACAACTTTTTTAGAATTAAACAAACATTTTTTTGTTTTTTTCATTAGAACTACATATCTAACTGAATTAGTTTACAGCTATATGTAATCTTGATTATAGCTATTTAATTTTTTTTTCATATTTATTAAAAAATTAAAAGGGCTATTAAAAATAGTACATCTATTTCTAGCATCATAGTATTGTTCAGTTACTTCTTTTTATTCCTTCTAATGCTGGTCTCTAACTGTTCTGCTTTTTAATCCTGCTCAAACCATATATGAGAAGCAATTTAAGATTTTGTTTCAGAAAATATTAAGGCATTCCTGTAGGTATTTAAAATTACATATGTTTTCATAACTATCTTTATCTATTAAAAACAAAGAGGAAAACAGTGAAATAATAAACATTATGTAAAACTTTTATTTAAAATCATATATATATATTAAAATTATCTCTCAGAAAAAAAGATTTGCTTGAATGATACAAACAGTTTATTTATTTATTTATTTATTTATTTATCTTTAAATCTGTGTGAGGTGCACTAAAGTCAAAAATCGAGCAGGAGAAAAGATCCTTTTATTATTGTATGGTTAGATAGAGCTCGATGAGTAGATCATGAATATCATCTTTAAAATGTTTCTAGACTTCCGTTTTGGTTGAGAAATTTTTAAAATACAAACTGCACCTGAAAAAGTGAATATTTTACTTTTTTAGAGAAAACTCAAAATTTACTTTTTTTTTGTAGACAAGGCCTTTTACTATATAATAATAAATAAAACATAATAAAACGGCTGGAACAAAAGAAAAGAAAACAACGAAGAGACGCACGACTACTGTCTTTTGTCTCGAATAGAAAAGAAAAGGCAAATCTACAGTTCTGTGTTTGTGAAATATGGTGAACATAACAGTTTACACTACAACATGATAATCACAGCACATAACTTTATATAGAATATAGAAACAGCATAAAAGAAAGGAAAAAAACGACTATATAGGATCGAATCCGCCAATAGATGGACACAACTTCATATAAAATATGACAGGAAAGAAAAAAAAACAGAATAGCTGACTAGATGATATCGAGTCAGCAAATATATTGTTTTCTTTCTTTTTATATATGAAACCAACTGTGTCTTTTTTTTTGGTAGCACCGCTTTTTTATTGATGGAACAAGACAATATAAGCAAAAAACAAAACAAAACAAGGTGTAATATTGTCTTAAAACAAAAAAGCTGAAAGAAAAGAAAAGAAAAACAGAGACACATAACGTTGGTCTTTTATCTCTGAGTTTGGTTCTTGGACATTGCTGTAAGATATGATGATATTGTGGTATTTGTAGTTGTTGGGAATATCTCGTTAATGGGTCTTCATTGTAACATCGTGTTTTCATATTATACATGAAAGGGAACGATACGAAACAGAAATAGCTGAATTAGAAAAACGAGTCAGCATATAGATTGACTCATCTTCATTCATCTACTCGTCTTTCTGACTAGCTAGTGATCAGTCGCATTTTAGTTTATCCATATTTTGCACTTGAGTGACCTCGTTTTTCTGCTCTTCTATTTTTCTGAAGAACATCTTCTTTTAAGTTCTTTTTTGAGAATTTTTTCTTCCGTGTCTGAGTCAGAACTCACACACAGTTTTTAGGTGTTATTCGGAAATGCCTCCAAAAAGAGGAGGTGGGGTTGTCGGTGGTAAGCAGCGGAACCAAAACCTCGACAAACAAATCAACCAAATTCACCAAACAGCCGATAAAAATGATCATTCACAACGTGGAAGACCATCATTGGTTTGACAATCCAGCCAATCAAAATTCACCATTGCCCCTCATTATAGAGGGAGACAAGATCAGCAAGCTCCAACTTATGATCAATTACAAGAGCCTTTGAATGATGTTAAAATCCACGATATACAACTTAGTAGATCTGGATCATTCACATTATATGCAAGTGATGTTAGCTCATTTAACCGCCTGTTAAATGAATTTACAAAAATCCTTGCAGCTAACGGTCAACAATCAGCAAAAATATTCGTTCCTCGATCGATTCAACGAATCAAGGATACAGAAATGGTCGCTTTCGTAAAGAGAGTCGACTTGGAAATACCGGATAATCGAATAACCGAAGCACTAACGAAAGTTGGTCTCAATGTTGTTAATGTTACTCTATTAAACCGAAAAGAAGGTAATATGCCAGCAAGTACCATTAAAATTACATTTATAGACGCAAACAACCGAAACACTTTCATCCACACTGGACCGCAAGTGGATTCGATGCACTTTAATGCTGAAGCTGCATCACAAAATAAAAAGCCAGTACAATGTTACATATGTCTTCAGTACAATCATGTAACAAAGTACTGCAAAACAAAACAGCAAATATGTGCTAAATCCGGTAATAACCATCGTATCAAGCAATGCACTGCTGCAAATGATGCAATTAAATGCAATAATTGCAAAGGTAAACATTTGGCAACTGACAATGATTGTCCTAGCTTTTTAGAACAAGAAAAGCGAATGTTGAATTTAATTAATCAATATTCGTCTACAAGCAGCCCANCAACCACAACTCCGATAATACATGATAGCAATGAATTTCCTTCATTACCGAACATGTATCAACGACAACAAGGTCTTCTACATAATGATATCCTCGATGAACTTATCACTCTACTTACCAGTAAGATGGAAAAAATCATCGAAGAAACAACCAAAAGATTATTTAAATCACTTCAACAGAAGATTAAAAAAATCGAACAAACCATTTCATCAGTTGAAACCTTAGTCAATGACGATGCAACATCATCATTATCATTCTCAGATAGTGATGAAGATGTTCAAATAGTTAATACAAAAGACAAAAAACAACCCACAACAACAACAACCAAACCAAAGAAACAAATAAATAAACCAACCACTGCATCTGCTGCAACAACAGCGAAGCCAACAACAACCACGAATACAAATACAAATACAAATACAACATCAACACAATCATCTATCACAACTAATGATAGCATTAAAAAACCTACACCTCAAGCAAAGCCAACAGCAAAAACTTCCAAAAGAAATCGATCACTCGACAGTTCACAGGACTCGACGATAATGGACACCAAAGATCGCAAAACAGGCACGATCAATGACTGGTACCTGTCATAGTAATATCAACTCAATGACAAAACACAAACTTGAACTCCTAGCCAGATTCTCCAAATACGNCGTCATCTCTGTAAATGAAACTAATCTAAAGAGTGAACGACCGTTCTCTCTCTTGGGTTACAACATCTTCAGAAATGACCGAGTAGGAAAACCTGGTGGTGGAGTATTATTAGCAGTCAAAGAACACATTAAATGTCGAGAATTATCAATAAAACATCACACAAGAACGAAATAATAGCAGTTCAAATTGAAACGCTATTATACAAATCGATACTGATATCTTCAATCTATGTTGCCTCAACAGTTAAGATTGATATGAATATCTTCCAAGAGCTGTACAATATCAACAGCAACTGCATTATTGTAGGGGATCTCAACGCAACATTATCTGAAATGGGATCAACAAAAACAAATGCAAGAAGAAAACAGCTACAAGAACTACTTAATGAAGGTATTATCGATTGTGTCGACGATGATAGTACAACATTTGAAAAAAATGAATATGAAGCCAAATTAGATTGGATATTAGGAAGTCATGTATGAAGATGAGTCAATCTATATGCTGACTCGATTTTCCAACTCAGCTATTTCTGTTTCGTATCGTTCACTTTCATGTATAATATGAAAATACGATGTTACAATGAAGACACATTAACTAGATATCCTCAACAACTGCAAACATCATATTATCACCCCATCTTACACAGCAACATCCAATGACCAAAACCGAGACAAAAGAATAATGTCATGTGTCTTTTTTGTGTTCTTTTCTTTTTTGTTTCATCTTTTTTTGTTTTTTGACAATATTACGTTGTTTTGTTATGATTTACTTATATTGTCATGTTCCATCAATAAAAAAGCAGTGCTACCAAAAAAGAAAGAAAAAAAACCTCATATGTAATATGACAGGAAAGAAAAAGACAACAGAATAGCTGACTAGAAGATATCGAGTCAGCAAATATATTGTTCTCTTTCTCTTTATATATGATACAAACTATACATTGGCGAGTCCGATATAACAATTTTTCTATATATTCGGTGGGCTCGTCTATGGTCTAGTTTCTGGAGGATGATATTAATACATATATAGGGGTGATTTCTACATAACGTATGGTAACGATAGAAAGGAAAAGAAAAGAATAACTATATGTAATCGAGCCAGTCAATAGGTTGACTCACTGCACATATAATATGAAATACAGAAAAGAAAACAAAAGAGCTGACTAGATGAAATCGAATCAGCAAATGTATTGCTTTCTTTCTTTTTATCGGCTTGTCCGAGCGTAACGCGATGACGTTTTGTCCACAGATTTCTTAAGTTTTCTCAGCAATTAGATTACTTAGACGGTGCGTTCTTTCGTTGGAAGATGTGTCTATGTCTTGCTCAAAATATCTGAAAATATGAGCTCGATTGAATGAGCGCTTCGAAAACTATAGCAACAATAGTTGAGGAAACGCGATGACGAAAAAAGGACAAAAAATTCTGGGTGATGTGATTGTTCTTAATTTTTCTGCGAATCTTCTGCAGTATCGAACGGAACTTTCTATAGGTATTTTGTAGCCGACAGTTTGAGGTTTGCAATGAACACAAAATATTTCCGATCAGTCATCTTATTTTAATAAGAGACTTGCTTCATTAACATAACGCGATGACGATTTCGTTACACGATGACTATGAATTTTGTAATGAAATATTTTGAATGCATTACACCTTTCTATATATTGTGGCATATATTCTGACACAAGGAAATGCAATTTTTCTTAATGACTAAAATACAAAAATGGTTACATATAATATATTGATCCATCTGATACAAAAAAATCACAAATAAAATGAACGAATTTGACTAGTATGTGTAACGTATGTATGTACAATAAGTATAAAGTAAAAAATAGTTATCACTGGTAAACACTGTTACGAAGAGTACAGTTATGACTCATATTTAGTATGACAAAAAATAGAAAAATCCAATATAGGTGAAAAAATAAATATATTTAAGATTTTATCGTGACCATAATCTAAAACATTGATAATTTCTCTAAACAAAATAAAAACTTGACTATAGAGAAATGAAACAACCGTCACATTTTCAGTTTAAAATTTAAATTTTCTTGATGTTTTGCTTTGAGAATAGTATTTACATTCGATTGCATTGTCTTTTAATACTTTAATTAAATGAATTTTTTTTTGTTTCTGGAATTGGTTTAACTGATTTAAAAATTGGTTCCATCTTTGCCATTGAATCATCAATAAAATGCTGTTTGATCTCTGAAATCTCAATTGCATTTGTTTTCGACTTAGCAATCACAACAAAATCGGCAGCTGAGTTGCAATGTTGTCCAGGAAGAATTGCAGAATAAACAAGACGTTTGACTGTCGCACCCAAACCATCTACCACGCCCTTACCATGTGACGTGGCGAAGTAATGCCAAGAAAGCTCAATCTGAATAGTTTTATAACATAGATTCAACAAAAACATCACTTAAGTGATTACTTGGAATAGATCAGCTAATCGACATAGATTTCGAAATAAAAATCGTTGTTTAAATTGTTGCGCNTTTTGCAAATTTTTGAATTTTTTTTTAATCTCATCGAATAATTGATCCAGTATCGTACTGATGCAATATTTATCATGTGTACAGTTATCCAATACATAAACAAATGAAAAACCTTGACTTGAGCACCAAACATGAGAAGTAAATAAAGAAACAGATTTTTTTGAATAGTAAGAACCTTGTATTGCATCTTGAATATCCATTCTGAAATCTTCATTAAAATCAACTTGTAAACAAACTGTTTCATCATTTGTACTTGACTTCATCTGTTCGAAATAGGATGCTTGTTGTCGTTTGATGAATACATGCCAAAGAAAAGGTTTGATTTTTTCTTGTAAATCAGCTAAACACTGTTGAATCGTACCATTAAATTCTTGTTTCTTGGCAAGTCCTTCATTTAAAATCCATTGGTACCATTTAATTTCTTTTTTCTGATCAATTACTTTTTTTTAATTTTGTCATTGAAATTATTTCTACATAATAAGCAACAACTAGACATACATTTTTCATTTTCTTCGTCACATAAAAGTGCTAATGAAAATGTTTGAAGCGTATTTAAATCAGGACATTGAATTTGCTTTGATAATGCTTTCAATAGAAGGTTTATGCTTTCGTGATAAACACATAAACAACTACGATGTGACATATGAGATTGAACTAATATATTTAATGGTCGTAAATCAGAAAATGACGTCTTTGATAAATTAATATTTGGATCATTCTTGTCGCCTATAAATAATTGATATGTTTCACGAATACTGTACAAGAGAATGCGTTTTTGTAATGTAATTTTCTTGCCATCATTCTCTACTATAATACAATCCCGTTTACCGGGCATTTGGTAACTAACATCATCACGATTATAAAATTTAATAACTAATTCTTTTAATGCATTTGCCAATGATCTTTGTTCACGTTTATGATGCTTTGTTGCTGGAATAACGTTCAGTACTTGTGCTATATGATGAATAACATCAACTCGTTTGGATGGATCTTTTGGTAATGATTGAAAAGTGCGCTTTACAGCTTTACCGAATGATTGACGAGACTTATACGTTGTCGACTGTTGATTGTTAAAACGTTGTAACTTTAATTTGTCACGATATTTTTTCGATGCCATTTTTTGTCGAAGACGTAATTTTTCTAATGAAGCGCCTTTTAAATTTCTACGTCTTTGGTTATCACGAATACGAGATTTTTGCTTCATTTGTTCAAATTTCAACTTATTTTTTGATAAATTAACACGATAGAGTTTTTGTCGTTCAGCATTAGATTTAGCCATTTTGCTCAATTACTTCCGCTTCAATCACAAATATAATTACTATTGAACTTAGATCAATTTAGAAGTGAATAGATTTTTTTGAAGAGAAATAATTCAATATTGATTGCTCAAGCAATATAGAGATTAAAATTATCGTTGTAACTGAACGAGAATAAACATTAGAGAAACGTTGAACGATTTTGATTGGTAATTCTATTTGAAATGAACAATATCCACTTAAACCATTGGACAATGTTGTGTGCATAACTTAATATTCTTTCATTAGAAATCGATCGCTTACCACTTATACTGATTTTCGAATAAAAATTCTTTCGCTCAAGATGCTCTTTTATGAAAATGGAAAAGTCCGAAAAAAAAAGTAAAATTCGTCATCGCGTTACATAAAATTTTTATAACACACTATCTTTTTCGAATAAAATCCTATGCCTTAGATAGCCGCAAAAAAAATTAACTTTACGTATTTGCTTTTAGTATAAAATTAACTGTGGTTCAGTAGTGAAAAAAAAATAGACATTTTTTGTTACGCGATGATGTTATAAATGAAGTAAACTTAGATAGGCTCTCTATGGAAATCTATAATACATAGAACATTATCTGTTGTGCCAAATGATGCACGTTTCGATATATTCTCTATTCATATTAATCCACCAAATATCTATTTATTTCTGCCAAGATAAAGGTTTGATGAATCAGTAGCATAAATTCACTAATTTTTTTGCGTGCATAGTAGCTTTTCTTTCAACAACTGCCACATGTCTTTTAAATGTATAAAAGAGAAATAAAACATGTTTCTATGTATTTTCGACTATGCTCTACAAGATGGTAATATTAGATTTTTCAAATACAGAGTTCGAGACACCCACCCCAGAAGTTACACGTTACGCGGACAAGCCGTTATATATGAAACGAACTGTGTGATGTCATGTTTTTAGTTGCTGTTGTGTTCATGATACTAGGAGAATGTCTTGTAGTGATCGGTGATAAATCATTTCATTGTTTGATGATGCAGTTGAAGATGCTTTTTCGAGTAAATTAATTGCATAATCTTTGATTCTTGGAATGTTCGCGATTCGATGGATGTAATCGGCGGACGTATAATGTGGTAAACCTAATGCCACTCGAAGTGCTTTGCTTTGGATGATTTGAATACGGTCCCATCTTTTGTTATCGGCAGATAGAAGAACCGGATAACCATATATGATGACCGTCCTTACGAGTGACTTGTATAAGTTTAACATGATGTTGTGGTTTGGTTCAATTGCAGTTCGATTAAGAAAACGAAGTAAAATTAACCGTGCTGGAATTCTTGTTTCGACTCGTTTCAGGTGTGTTCTCCAAGTTAAACGATTGTCCATTATCATCCCTAAATATCTGGTGAAAGTTGCTGGTTGAATGATGATGTTTTCAACTTTAACTTGCGCCGGATTTTTGTACTTCTTTCGAGGATGAATGCTGAAATGAACTAATTCGGTCTTAATTGGCTGCTGCTTTAGTTTCCATGCTTTGCACCATTTTTCAAACTCGTTGATTGATTGTTGAAGTCTACCGTTTAAGTTTGCAAGTTGATGTGAAGATGTCCATAAAGCTGTATCGTCGGCGAACAGTCCATGTTCTGTATGTGGTGGTATTCCATTCATTGAGTCAGAAGTATAAATGATGTATAATAATGGAGATAATGGTGAACCTTAAGGTGTCCCACTACTGAGAGTAAACAAGCACGATAACGTGTTGTCTAGTTCAACCAGCAGTGTCATTATTCCAAAATTCTAGAATTCTAGTAAAATTCTCAACTCATCACATTTATAATTAACTTTTACACTTAACGACCTTATCTTCCACGATTCTTGTATCATTGAACTTTCGGAATTCTGACTTCATTCAGATCATCTCAAGAATGATGGAATTATCAGAATAATCAGAATTTTAGAACAATCGGAATAATAGAATTATCAGAATTTTAGAATAGTCAGAATTTTAGAATTATCGGAATAATAGAATTATCAGAATTTTGGAATAATCATAATTTTAGAATTATCGGAATTTTAGAATAATCAGAATTTTGGAATAATCAGAATAATAGAATAATCATAATTTTAGCATAATCATAATTTTAGAATTATCGGAATAATAGAAGTATCAGAATTTTAGAAGAATCAGAATTTTAGAATTATCGGAATAATGGAATTATCAGAATTTTAGAAGAATCAGAATTTTAGAATTATCGGAATAATAGAATTATCAGAATTTTAGAATTATCGGAATTTTGGAATTATCAGAATTTTAGAATAATCAGAATAATAGAATTATCGAAATCTGAAGTTCCAATAATTCTAAAATTCCGCATATATGTCGAACTTGAAACTTGAATTCAACTGAAACTTAAGTTTTGAGCCTTCAACCTTCAACCTTCAACTTTCAAGTTTCAACGTATGGCGATATATGTGTGAGCCACCATTCTTCAAATTGTTATTTGTTTAACAGTTGAAAATTGAAAATTTCAATTGAATTCAAGTTTCAAGTTGGACATATATGGCTCCGCATAGCACCAATGCATGGAAAATTCACTTTTTTACCCACATTCGTCAGTTCAGTTCTCCTAACTATATAACACCGCAAGTCTGGAATTTACTACTAAAACACGTCTTGGCAAGACGTTGCCATATTCATAGTTTCGACGTACTTCATGAAAATTTATCTCAGACTACCTACGGCGAAGGGCCTGGCGGCCGCGAAGGGTTGGCAACAACGTCTACAGACATACATAACATCTCAAGTGTGGGTGCCTCGAAAGGGTGGAAAAAACGCCTACACAAATACATAACATCTCAAGTGTGG
>OENM01003080.1:0-12158 GCA_900239745.1 Rotaria magnacalcarata | reverse complement strand
CAACCTTATCGCTTTATTTTATGCAACCGTTTTGATATGAATGTTTTCTTAAATATTTTCTCATTAAAATTTCCATATCTGAATTCAAAAGTGTTGATTTGTCGATTAGTTGAGCTTTAAAAAGAAATCAATGCAGAAAAAAAGATTTCCAACACAACCCCATTGGGGCTATAATGTGGAACTCACATATCATGGATTACTTAGATAAATACTAGCTCAATAGAGAATTTTCTTTTCTTTAATAGAACAAGTTTCATAATGTTTTTCGGAATAAGATAGAAAAAAAGTTTTAACTTACATTTGGAAGTTATTGAATATGTTAACAGTGAATTGTAGTAGTATAGAGAAGATATGAAGATGATATAGCTATTGATATTGTTGATAAAAAATGTTGAGAGATTTTAATTATTTTTTGATACGAGTTGGGTGCTTGATATAATTTATAAAGATATATTTGACAAAATTTTTCGACTAAATGGAAAAAGTGGACGTTATACATATACTACAGAGGATCGAAGCTGTTGTTTATGTTTGGCTAATTTATTATCATAGATTATCATAAACATTTATAAAATAAACTTTCGTTCATGAAATAATGACTACCTTGAAATGATTGAATGAAACAATTATTCACTACATATGATAATTGATTCTCTCTCAAACGAAAACTTTACATCAGAATTTTTGAGATTAGCTACTTTAATCAAATCAAACTTTTAAACAATATGATTCGATATATTGATACAAAAATTTTCAATTAAACTGTTGGTTTATTACTGATATTAGATTTAAGAATAAAAATAAATGATAATATTTTTATTAGTTTAGTTGACCTAACAAAACTCTTGTACCAAATAGAATTAGAAATTATAATCGTTCATATCTAAAAGTTCTCAAAACAATTGTAACTGTAAATATTTATTCTGAATAATATGCGCGCCATATTTATTAGTTGTTTTTGGTTATGTTCTATTAAGATAATTAAATATTGTGATGATAACAATATATTTGTCTCTTTTTTTCTCTCTATTATCCATTTATTAGCCTTTTATTTTCTCCTCTATCTTCTCTCTGTCCTTCTCTCTCTCCTTTGGGTATATAAGCGTGTGCTATGCATGTAAACAATGTGGCGAATTTTGATAAATAGATGCTTGTAATGATGTAACTACGATTTAGTCAGCTTCTTTATATTATAAATCGCATCATTTACACAGAGAGTACAAGTTAATATAACCAATGAAGATGAAGAGAGAGAGAGAGAGCGAGGGAGAGAAAAAAGAAAAAGAACGGCTAATAAATGGACAATAAGAAGAAAAAAAGAAAGCAAATAGATGAGTAACACAGAGAAAAACGATGCCGATTTATTGGTTATTCGAAAACATATCTCTACACATGAAAACGTAGGATTATTCTTATGCTAATACACAATGAATGACTAAAACAATTGTTTTTTTTAATATAAAATACACATGACTTATAATTCGACGATTGTTGTTTAATTAAGAATGTAAAACACCATTAAAAAGAACTTTTTCATATGTACAATTTTCTATCTTAAAATAAAACCCATGTAAAAAAAATTTGATATTTAAACATTGTTTTCCTATTTAAAATAAGTGTTAGTTCCATTGACATCTTTTCATTTCTTATTTCATGTTCTCAAAGTAGAAAAAAAAATTTTATGAATTCTTTCAAAGCATTGATATATCACCACAATTAATATTTATTGGCGATTATTAATTTCTATTTTTACTCCTGTGCACAGCTAAAAAAAAGTCTGAAATTAATACTTAATGTAATCAGCCTATCATACATAATCTATAATATGTCTTATAATAGTAGAGAGCACTTACTGATGCGTCTAACAGAATTCTGCAAGGGAAACAGAATTCTCACAAAATTCTGCTGGAAAATAATGAATTCTGCTTAGAATTCTGCTTTCGACCCAAGGTAGTGTGCGTGTACAGTAACACAGAATTCTGTAAGAGGAACAGAATTCTGACAAAATTCTGCTGGAAAATGATGAATTCTGCCTAGAATTCTGCTTTCGACAGAAGGTAGTGTGTGTATACAGTAACACAGAATCCTGCAAGGGAAACAGAATTTTCTGTTGGTAGTGTCATTGCGTCTATAATTCATATATGTATTATTCTTACAGAATTCTCGTGGTTGTTCTTGTGAGAATTCTGCCACCCCTCTCGAAATAATGTACAACATGGATTAGAAATGTCTAGAGTGTACAAGACAGAAAATTTAAAGTGTTTATAAAAGATTCGTTTATTTGGGTTATACGAGGGTATGGGTGTGTGGCGTAACCAAGATTTATCGGGGGGTTCGACTGAGCTCTAACGTTTTTCCAAAAAGTTATGTCTGGTGATGAATAACTTTCTTTTCATAGAATAAGAATACAATAATGTATTCAACTTGACAAACGTTTTTTTCAATGATGTTTCATTTGCTTATTAACAAGAAATAAAGAATCGTAAATTATGATTCGCAAAGTTTTACTGTAAAAGAATTTACTATTTTTAGGGAAGTCAGCAAAATTCTCCATTTGCTTTTCGAAATTAATGTTGAAATCGTGTTCTACCTCTAAAACGAGTAAATCACTCTACCAAGTGTGCCGATATTGATGACACGCTTCGATGATTCTCCTTCCTTCTCTTTCTGTTCTCTTTCCGTTGTTCTAATATATCTCTCTCCTGTCTCTCTCCTATATATACGTGTGTTATGTATGAAGTTGTTACACTCTGGATATGTGAAGAAGCGAATAAACATCATTGCCGAGAGTGGCTGTAAGCTATTCCACCTCTATCCAGTTTGTCTTAATACATCAATTCAACAGAGTCTTATTTATCGTTACACCAAGTATTCAACATTGTATTATGTGCGATCGTTTTTAAGCGAAAAATGACCATTCTTCGCTTTTCTTGTGCGCTTAAACACGTTTTCAGCCATAAAAGCTTGTAAATGCATGTACAGTAAGTGCACTAGAAAAAGACAAGAACTGGTCGTTTTTTCATAGTCGTTATCTGCGACGAGATCATAAATAGCATTCTGAAGTACAAAAAAAATCACTTTTTGTCTTTTTGCAACGCTTTTTCACGTGTTTTGGCTGAAAACGCGTTTAAACGCACAAGGAGGGGCGAAAAATGGCCGTTTTCAGCTCACAGTTAGGATCCCCGATTGTCATGAAAACACCCAGGTCGATGATTCCGGTCTCCAGATCCTTCCGGAACCGGTCTGGAAACGGCTTCTTTCCAGCAATTTCCCTCCGTTTCCCTAGTCTTTCCCGCCGGATCCTGCAGGAAAAACAATAGGAAGTGGAAGCAGTAATCCATCCGGAAAAAACCGTACCCGGAACCCTTCCGTTCCGGTCAAATCCAGCCACATGAAACTGCAACCAATACGCCAAGCTCCTAAAGGATTCCCCAGGAGAAAATCAGTAACACCAGCAACAACTTTGGAATCCGGACCAGAAAAGCAAAGCATACTATTCAAACACACCTGAAACAAAACGAAACCCAAGGCTCTGTATTCTCCAACAAATCTCGAAGCTCATCAATGATCTACCCCCGATCTTTCTTCGATTTTCGTTGATTCGAAGCGATTTTTCGATTTGGCGGTTGAGATCGATTGAAGACCGTCTTCTAAGATCTCTCGGTGATGAAATGCTTCGATTTGAGCTCGATTTAAAGCCCAAATCACGGATACACTGAGAAAGATCTTTAATCGGTTTTACGCTAATTGTGATATCATTTGCTGATGGAGAGAATATGAACTGGTGTTAATGCAGTGGAAGGAAGGTTATGGAGGGTTTGAAAGTTAGACGAGTGTTTTGGAATGGATCAATGAGAATTTTGGTTAATTATGAAACTTAGAATCTTTGTGAGGGAGGTCTGATATGGAATAGATAAAATGTACGAAAATCGCAACCTGTAACTTACCTGAACAGGTGTGTAATACGTCTGTGTTGTGGAAGGGTGTGGGTGTGGGTGTACCAAAGGAATTTACACCCACCCACACCCACACCCTCTCTGTCTATCTATTGTTTATTAAAAGAACACAAATTCATTTAGATTTGGTCAAACAATAAGTGTCATTCATAAGATACTATTATCAATAAAACATGTCATAATCCAAACGACTTTACTTGTATTATATTTACATCGAACTTAAACCGATTTCAAATGGATAAATTCGATGATAATGATCTTGTTTCATTATTTAAACGATGTGCTTATAATGTAGTTATGTCAGCTGGTTGTAACGTAACATCTAATGGTAAATGTATTCTCATAAGATTTTTTTTATTCAATTTCAAAAAATTTTTTTTTGTTTCTTTTTTTGTAAACAGATGATATATGTTGATGTATATTGAAACAACAAAAAAAAAGAAATTGTTTATAAAAATAAAGTCAATGATTGTTGGGGTATTGGTGTTGCCAAAAATGATTATAATAATGATTTTCAACAAACCAACTTTGTTAATTCAATCTTAACATCAGAACATGATAAACATATTGATTATATAACTGAACAACCCAGGTCGAACATTCCGGTCCCGGAAACGACCGGTTCTCGGACATTCCCGCGATTTCACGGAAACAGTATTCCGGAACGGATTTTCCCGGATTTTTCCACCATCTTTCCACTCATATCCCAACGGAAACACCGGGAAAAATTCAGGAAAAAATCCGAGCAGTTCCTTTTGTGATCCACATACACGTCGTAGGAACGGAAACAGTTGGAAACGAGTGGATCTTCGATGGAATTTTTACGCCGCTTTCCGTAAGAGTATCTTCGATGTTTCCAACATATTTCCCGAGAATTCCAAAACCGGAAAGACATCTATGTCAACCGTATCGGTATCCAAACCGCTTCCTCAATCATATTCCAAACCCATCGCCCACCTCAAACAGTTCTGACACATACCGATACCAGCAAATAGTTGCGCTACACTCTAATGTTATTGACTTTTGACCAAATCACACCAGTGACTCCCTACGTCATATCCCTACGAGCATATCGAGCTGGTCAGAAACTGCCGCAAACAGAAATTCAAAATTTGAAAAGTTAGATTTTTTATTTCAACTCCCAGCTAAATTCTGATGACACTTTGTAATAGGTTATTGAGGTCGACGAATGCGAATCCGGCATCATCGATTGCGCCCTGGCATCCGGCAGTTGAATGATGGTTGTTATCAATCGACTTTTTGCTGTAAAATTGCATTGGATTTCGATCGTGTTGTGCCAACTCTGCTTCCAATCAGATCCTATTGTTGGATTGATTGACCCGGGGTAGTGAATATAGTGTTAAAGACCGTTTACGGTCACGGTAATCTTTCTCCTGGGTGTGATGCCGCGTAAGTATGCTGTAGTTCTTGACGGTGTCAGACCGGATACAGATAGTTTCGTTAAATAGTCCGTCGCAGATATGGTAGTTTCCTGAGCGAGTTCATTGCTTATGTGGTAGTTTCCTGGTGGATCCGGTCAAGTGGATTTTGTTGGAAAGCTATGGATCCGGTACGGTGATTTCCGGTCCAGAATCCTGCTTCCATTTTCCTGGTGCTTTCCCGGCGGTTACGGAGGGAAGCACTCTGTATTTTAGTGGGAATTAGCCGGAAAAAAGGCCGTTTTCTTTTGTTTCCTACAGGATCCGGACCCCGGAATCATCGTCCTGGGAAATATGTCCAAAAGAGCAGTCATCCTATTCCGCAATGTTGAACATTTCGGAACCAGTTCCGCCCCCGGAATCAGTTCCGTCGATTCCGGAATTAGGTCAAACATGAACACTGTCCGATTCCGGAATTGGTTCGTCTGATTCCCGAAATTCCACGGAGTTCAGTCCAATTCCGGAATTAGGTGAAAGCGAAATCACTGGGAATTCCGTCCAATTTCGGAATCACAACTTCTATTACTATTCTATCTCCTCTTACCCATTTAGTGATGATCCGATTCCAGTCCGGAATTCCGGAATTAGGTCAATACGGAATCGATGGGAATTAGACGGAATTCCGTACCGGAATTGCATGGCGTGGGTGTAAATGTGGGTGTTGCCATAAGTGTGGGTGCACTGAATTCCGGAACTGTTGTGAATTAGCCGGAATCCGTAGGAATTATGTGTAATTCCGGAATTGAATCGGAAGGGATAAACGGAATTCCTGGAATTAGATGGAATTGGTCGGCAGTGATTCCGAGAATTCCGGAATTGTGTTGGAAGTGATAAACGGAATTCCGGGAATTAGATGGAATTGGTTCCGTGAGCGGAACTGGCTCCGGAATGTTCAACATTGCGAAGTGGGATGTATTCTCAGTACTTCTGCATTGTTCAAATTTTTTAAAATAATCATAAGAATTTCATCTGGCAAATCAGTTAATCCGACGCATGAATATTCCATGTTTAGATTCATTTATCTGTTCGTTTCAAATTATGAAGGTTATTATTTATATTCATATTCAATATTCATCTGTTCTATTTGGCCGATGTCTCCCAGGCGAACAATAATTCGTTGCTCTATAGACGAAATTGATAATGAATAAATGGATGATTAAAACAAAGTTATTTCTTTTTCTTCTTTCTCCAATATGTCATATGATCACAAAAAGTGACACTTATTCTGTTGATTAAATTTATAGTGTTTATGAGTATTTGCATGGTTCAGCTGACACATGAATGAAATCATAATTAGTTAAAAAATATCTCTCTAATTATTTGTAAGAATAAATCTAAACGTTTTAGGTTATGACTCTAGAACACATAGTTGATTCGGAACTTGTCATTCAGCCATATAAGAGTATTTCTTCGTTCAATTATTGATATTGTAAGAGGGTAGCAATGAAAACTAGATTGATTTTCTGTTGCAAAACTCTAGAGAAATTTTTTACATCTTCATAAGTTATCTAGAAATGATATTATCTATCTTTCAAAGATATTATCTCAATTGGTAGTTTTTTCCAAAAAAATAAAATATGTGAACTAGAAATCGATGATCTTTATAGGTCGTATCATTCATGTCAGTTTTTGGTGATAAAGTTGTTGGGTGTGGGTGTGGGTGTACCAAAGGAATTTACACCCACCCACACCCATAAAAATATAAAATCATATCGATTGAAACAAACAGATTGATAGATCCTATTAACTACTAATGTGAATACAAAAACAATTCTTTCTCATTCTTTTTCCTTTTCCTTAGGGCAAGCTGATCTAAACTTTGTTTTTGTTTTTTNTATAAATCATATATAGAAATGTCTTTTATCAATCGGATAGTGTTTGTTTGTATTAAACAGCAAATGATTTAATCTGAATGATTCCTCTTAGCAAAATATATCATGTAAATTTTTTATAAAATCGAATGGAAGCGACTGTTTGATCAGTATGTTTCAAAGAAATGTGAATCATAAAATATAAACTTCACAATACTACTTTCATTTTTGTCCTGTTTTCGATCAACTGAAATATAAGAAAGGCGATGTTTTTTTTAAACGCAGAAAATCATAACTTGTCGTAAAAAAAAAGATATTATTCTAGGCGCCGGAAAACTTATAGCTTTTCATTGTAAAGCATAGTTTTATATAAAAAGAAAGGGTAAGTCATAAGTGGGAATAACAATCAATCGTCAATCACTGAAAAGCAAATCAAATTGTTATATATTGTATAAATTATCGGAATAAATTGTGTATTAGGTGTGGGTATGCATTAGGATAAGACTAGACACTCATATTTACACCCACACCCCATATTTTTAACAATTGAGCTCACTCGATACATCTACACTTCACTTAAAGTTAATATTGCTGTTTGAACATAGGCGCATGAACAACACAAAAATCTTCTTCTTTACGTAAAATTTAACAGAATTCTACATCGTTGCAAATACCTTCATTAATATAGATCACTCAACATGGTGCATATTTGCTCTTTGCAATAAAAAATACCATACTGTACATCTTCCTGAAGAAGATATCGTTTTCATTACGCAAAGTAACCAAACGGTACATCGTCTTCAAAGATATATGATTTAAATTAGCGATGCCCACTCATCTATCAAAACTTGTCTTTTTAAATTTTAATTCGCTTCGCGTGCTAGAAAATTTATTTATCGTACACACTCTAAATTTTTCATAAGATACTAAATTAAATTAAAATTTTTAAAAGTATGGTTTAATTTTGCCTACAACTCAACTCTGCCTGACACATATGTTCGCCTTTCAATCCAAGTAATCGATTCTGGAAAGAAACAAGCAAAATAGTTCGGGTCTATCCATCGCTCGTGATTGAGCTCAAGCATATAGTACTGCATACCCAAAAATGTAGAGATACACACCCACACTCATACACCCATTTGTCTCTACTTTTTCCTCTCTCGTGACTTATAAGAGAATTTGCCATGGAGTTCATTGAATCTGATATTAGCCGTCTAGACAAAAGTTTTCTATTTGTAATTGTTAACCTTTTGTAAATACAGCAACCTAATTGCTCGCTTATCTCACTGTAAGGCAAGCTCCATTGACCATATACTGTACTCAATCTCTGATCACCTTTTTTTATATGTGAGAGAGTATGAGTGTGCATGTATACAAGGAACTTGGTCTTCTCAGAATCCACTTCCACCCACACTCTTTTTGATTTTGACAATGTAAATCAGTTTGTATCGTACAACGATATCAGAAGAATAAAGTAAAATGCAAATATTTTCGAAATGATCAGGTTTCGAGACTCGTCTATCAACTACAAGAGCTGTTATAAATTTCATTTATCTAATGAATTTCTTAAGCTAGCATCTTACAATTTAAATAAAATTTTCATCTAATCAGTACAAGCTAATGAAGAATATTTCTCATGGGCAGAAAATGCAATAGACATTTTTTATAATGACAACAAAAGTATATGATGGATACTTTGCTATTAACAATGAAAAATCTTATTTTATGATTCGCATTGGAATCGCTACAATCGGCAATACTGTCTTACTCATTGTCTGGTTCGTTTTCCGTTCGCGTTACAACTCGCGAAAAAAATAGCAATTCATTCATATTTTTTATCAAGTTTCTATAAGAAAGAAAAAACATCATCAACTTGATGTCATGCTTCATTTCATCACGAGTATACAAAGTATTGTGCATAGTTAGCCGAAACATAATAAAGTTAAAAGTGCAACGTTAGACAAACAAGTGAGCAATAGAAAAATGCTGTTGTCGACTCGGGATGCCCAACGCGCTGGTCGATCGCCACACTTTATCCTGGCTGCTGCTACAACTCAAATGTTAAATTCTATGGGTATTGACAAACCGAGTTTACAATCTGATCCATCATCCAACTCTCATATACTTAGCCAATTATCAAAGCTACATTTTCAATTACCACAATTATCACCAGCAGACGAGCAGGCAATTATTGATGTACAACAGTNGGGCGCTTAACCGCGGTTAACCGTCGGTTTTTATGCTGGAAAGTCATAAAAATGGCTTAGGGAACCGCGGTTAACCGACGGTTTTGGACCGGTTCGCACGACATGGGTGATCACCTTTTTTTATATGTGAGAGAGTATGAGTGTGCATGTACACAAGGAAATTGGTCTTCTCAGAATCCACTTTCACCCACACTCTCTTTGATTTTGACAATGTAAATCAGTTTGTATCGTACAACGATATCAGAAGAATAAAATAAAATGCAAATATTTTCGAAATGATCAGGTTTCGAGACTCGTCTATCAACTATAAGAGCTGTTATAAATTTCCTAAGCTAGTATCTTACAATTTAAATAAAATTTTCATCTAATCAGTACAAGCTAATGAAGAATATTTCTCATGGGCAGAAAATGCAATAGACATTTTTTATAATGACAACAAAAGTATATGATGGATGCTTTGCTATTAACAATGAAAAATCTTATTTTATGAGCCGCATTGGAATCGCTACAATCGACAATACTGTCTTACTCATTGTCTGGTTCGTTTTCCGTTCGCGTTGCAACTCGCGAAAAAAATAGTAATTCATTCATATTTTTTATCAAGTTTCTATAAGAAAGGAAAAACATCATCAACTTGATGTCATACTTCATTTCATCATGAGTATACAAAGTATTGTGCATAGTTAGCCGACAACAAAATAACGATAAAAGTGCACCGTTAGACAAACAAGTGAACAATAGAAAAATGCTGTTGTCGACTCGGGATGCCCAACGCGCTGGTCGATCGCCACACTTTATCCTGGCTGCTGCTACAACTCAAATGTTAAATTCTATGGGTATTGACAAACCAACTTTACAACCTGATCCATCATCCAGCTCTCATGTAGTTAGCCAATTATCAAAACTACATTTTCAATTACCACAATTATCACCAGCAGACGAGCAGGCAATTGCTGATGTACAACAGTCAACATCTCCAGTGAAAAGAAAAATTCATTGGGAGATGACTTATTATTTATATATTCATATGTGTGTATTTATTATCAATGGACTTTTGGGTGGCTTAATCGTTTGTCTTATTGAAAATTATTCGTCCGCGTACGTAATCGTCAAATTGAAGTAGCCTTCATTGATGCATGGTTTGCCAGTAGTTCATGTGTATATGGTTGTGGTTTGATAAAATTAGATTTTGCAAAACTTTTCCGTGCATCTCAAATTATTTTTATGGTATTTACACTCATTTCACGTAATACAATTAGCACATTACCAGCATTGAGCAGTCATCCTATTCCGCAATGTTGAACATTCCGGAACCAGTTCCGCCCCCGGAATCAGTTCCGTCGATTCCGGAATTAGGTCAACTATACACACTGTCCGATTCCGGCATTGCTTCGTCCGATTCCCGGAATTCCACGGAATTCAGTCCAATTCCGGAATTAGATGAAAGCGGAGTCACTGGAAATTCCTAATAATTCCGGAATTACCAGTTGTATCACTATTCTAGCTTGTCTTACTCATTTCGTGATGATCCGATTCCGGTCCGGAATTCCGGAATTAGGTCAATACGGAATCGCTGGGAATTAGACGGAATTCCTAGGAATTCCGTGTAATTCCGTTCAATTCCGTTCAATTCCTGTTCGACCTAATTCCCGGAATTCCGTACCGGAATTGCATGGTGTGGATGTAGCCATAAGTGTGGGTGCCAGTGTGGGTGTTGCCATAAGTGTGGGTGTCAGTGTGGGTGTGGATGTTTGTGTAAGTGCGCTGAATTCCGGAACCGTTGGGAATTAGGCGGAATCGGTTTGAATTCCGTGTAATTCCGGAATTGAATCGGAAGGGATAAACGGAATTCCGGGAATTAGATGGAATTGGTTCCGTGAGCGGAACTGGTTCCGGAATGTTCAACATTGCGGAATAGGATGTATTCTCATCAGAACAGAAAGGATTCTGTTGAAAACCGTATAGATTTTAATAGAGAATACGTCACTACAGTTTTTGATCATAAAGGTTCTTAGCGATGTTTTGATTTTTGAATACAACAAAATTCGACAAAAATCTAAAAGATGACTATGTGATATGTGAATAGAACCTATTTCACATGTTCGATCCTATACTGTTTGATAGAAAAATTACTAATAACCTTTAGGAATAAATTATTTTTCAGAACGCGAAAAACTGCGCCGATCTACACTATTAGTTTTCATATAGAATACACAACCGAAGAACATATGGGTATCATACATATCGCCCGAAATATGCAAAAGTGATATAAACCTTGAGACTAGTTCAACTCCAAAAACTATTTTGTAATTCAATTGGAACCAAACGAAATAAACAGAAATATGAAAAATTTCAAGCTACATCTTTACAAACTATTGAGATTAAAACAAGGGGGTGACAGACTTACGATTAAATCCGACGGTATCCTTTTTAATCTAATTCAATCAGTTGCAGCTAGAAGTATATAGTTCATATATACATCTACAAAATGTATTTTACGCAGATGTATTTATCATTAGTGGTCCCAACCCAACCCATTCCATCCCACCAAATCTGTATACAACCTATACATATTCATATGGATATAGACGGAATTAATACTGATATATAAATGACTATTACATTATATTAAAATGTTCCCTAGACTGAAAGGATAGGGTCTAGAAACCGTAATTCACCTGTGTCTGTCTGTCTGTCTGTAACAACGGCACAAACGACCATTTCTGTGGCACAAATGACCATTTC
>OENM01003079.1:0-12158 GCA_900239745.1 Rotaria magnacalcarata | reverse complement strand
ACTTTTTGACTGATTCCACACCGAGTCCGAAAGGTTTATTTTACATTGGATGGATTTTGACGGCTGATTCGGATAGAGCATGAAAAGCTGGTCAAAAACAATGTAAAAAGTTCGTATATAGCGCATGTCTTTATGGCAAAAAATTGTCATTTTTAAAAGCACAGTGTAGGAATCGGTGCATCCCTACAAATTGTCGTTTTAAGTCGAAGCAACATCCTTTTACTCGATGACAAATTATATAGCATTGAATTTGACGAAGTTTGCTTCTATTCAATTTAGTTAATTAATCAACTAGCTAGTTGACAAAAAGTTACAAGAAAATAAACATCTGCTCATGAGATACTGAATACTAAACTTATATGGTTTCTTACGTATTCTCCTATAATAAAGAACGATAATGGATTCATGATCTATCGCTATTATTTTTCAAATGTTATCGACTATCTTAGTAATATATAAAGCTTGAAAATTTACTTTAAAATCTTTCTATCTACAATTGATAATATATTCTAAAAGTTGAATCAATCATGAACACTAATTATATATATATATAACACTTTTAATAGATTCGAACTGATATTGATGATATTTGAGAATATTTCACTAGTTTGGATAAGATTTACAAGCAAAATACGAAATATTTAAGTATAAATACTTTCTAGAGATATACTATTAACATGAACATTTCCATTAGCTATTATTGATTTCATTGATTAGCCACAACTATCAAGATTAAATTGAATGTTACGATTCTGGTTTGTATCAGATCTAGTTTCGTGACAATGTGTTCCTATCACATCAGTATTATTTTAAAATCGCTTTCATATGCTTATCGTAGTAAGAGTTGCAATAGTCTGGGCTCACTAAATCTTGAAATAAGTAGAATATAATTCCTCTTCTCTCGAATGATTTTTCAAGTCTGATTTCTGCCAGAGCTAATTAATAATAAGTAAAGATTAAATTATGCACTGAAATAAAAACTGACGCTTTGCTTAATTCTAGCACTAGTATTAAACATATATTTTTTTATTCCAAAATAATACCGACGTGTCACACTGAATTCTAATTCTAATACAGCACTTCTATAACGTTGTGACACACTCTAGAAATCATTTCATAGTGTTTTTTGTCTGAAGTACGAAATTATGGTTAATTTACAGGATATTTTAGACTACATCTAACTACTATTACAGATATCTTAAATTTGTTCGTTTAATCATTTAGACTTACTTTTCATTCATTATTGTGTGGTGAATTTTAATATTGAGATTTAATTATAAATAATAACATAAGTGAATGTGTTTCATATCAGCTGAACAAGATTTGAAAACATTATGAAACAGTATACAAAGGAACCTGTAGATTTCTTTGAACTAAAGTCTAATTATATGTTTATGCACATAAGCATATTGAAATTATCTATGTAGAGAACAGTCATAGATTAGCGAATGGACAATCAATTATCATGCAAAAGAAATTATCGGCAGACTTTCCTAATAGTATTTTTAGTAATTTACTCATGGGCCATGAATAAATCACCAATGTTTTCATAGAAGAATAGACAGAATAATACGTCAAATAACATACGAATCGCAATTAGCTTTCATCATCGAAATAAGTAGCATTATGTTTATACCATTTAGGTTACTAGTTCTAGATTGTTTATTGTTAATTATCGTATGATGAGTTTCCTGGTATCTTACATGCTTCATTAGTAGAAAATTAATGTTACATATGAAGTAACAAATAAAACTTGACGAATCACTGTTCATAGAATCATCAAATTTTAACAGTGAGAAAATTTTTGTAAAGGCACAGTATAACTAAAGAATATAAATAAAAATAAAATAATTGTATCGATAGAAAAAAAAACACTTTTATATTTCTCCAACAGTTAGAGTGACATTCATCGTAGAGAAGTTATTTTTGTTTCCGGATCAATGAAAAGAAATCTCTATTGACTGAAGTAAAGTTTTGCTTCAACAATAATCAACTAATTACTTAAGAGAAACGAGACAATAACGAGTGAATCGAGTTCAATTATATCTTAGCATATGAATAATTGTGCAGAATATACATTGAATCATTGACGGTAAACTTGTGAATGCTACTTCCACTAAAATAGATCACATTCATTCATGTTGCTTTTATCATTTTAAATTTCTATTCCCGAGTTCCACACTTGTATGGTATAAGTATAGACGAACTTTGCTCGATACTTAATTTAATTTTATCTATCTCGGAGTCTATTTTTATCAGATAAACAACATATAGAATTAGAATATTATCTTAATACTCCGTAAATTTCATGCTTGAATTCTAAAACTAATTTCAAGAATATGTCTAAGTATTTTTCAGCAAATAAATTTTTATTAGCTGCACTTCAGGTTTTAGTTTGAATGCACTCATTCAAGCGAAACCCGCAAACCCTTTTAGTCTTAAACTGAATTAAATAAATGCCTACAATCAGAAGCAATGGGCGGATATTCCATTATAAGGCGGTATTACAACGCAAGCGCACATGACAATAAAAATATCAAGCAGAACTCGGCATCTTAGTTATTCCATACCTATTTAAAGCATTCTTTTGTTAAACATTCAAAAGCACCGTACAATGACATCTCGATAGAGAAAGAGCGCATTTTAAATGGCATCGTATTATGTTAGAAGTATAGAAAAGTACTGAAAAGCAGCCCCAAGTAACCTCAAGCGGTTCAAATTAACTTGCAGTAGAAAAACATGTATTTGCTTCCCTAACATCGTCACCTTTTGACTAAATTACCACAAGACTGATAAGAAAACCAAACATTTATTGGTGCTAATATTTCTATAAATTATCTCGAAACTGATTTTATATATTCAGTAGCTACGAAATCTTCGAAGAATGAAAATATAATTGTGTTTCTACATGCTGCTTCCTTAATTGAAAATGATATATAAATACATATGCAGCGAAATTAAGTACTAAAACCAGGACATTTTTATTAATTCTTCTTATACAAACCTGAATATAGAATTTCTTTTTTGAGATCCCAGAAGATTAATCTTGATCTGTAGTAGCCGGTGTAACGCTGCGTTGAAGACATCAAAACTTAATCATAGTTCAAAAGTGAATTCTTCATTATACTTTCTCTTTGACATGCATATCTTTGAAAGTTGTATGTATTTTTTATTTCATCAACATTATTAGAAACATAATATGATTCAATCGTTCTCGATCGTCTCTTTATTTTTCAGATCTGTCCTAAGTGACTAATTAATTACAGTGAAACCTCTCTAAGATGAACACTAACGGGACCGTTCAAAACGTGTTCATTAAAGGAGGTGTTCATCTTAGAGAGGTGTCATGTTAAATGAAGGCTATATATGTATATAGTACATGGTTGGTATATACGAATGATAAATATACACCTTTTATACTAATATCTATTACGGCCAGTGCCAAATTTTAAAAAAATCGGTTTATCTACTGTACATACTTCTTTATTTATCTTGTAACAAAGGAAAAGACTATTTTATTGATTTGAACTATTAAAAATCTATTCAGTTTTAAACAAAAAAGTGAACAAATAGTTGTCATCTATTTATTTACATCTAATCATTTTTTATGAAAAGATGTCTTTAATGGTTTCATGCTTGACTCCTTTTGAGTCGATGAAAAGTTGAGTAATTTGTGAGTCTAATTGAGAAATAAGTGAATGTAATTGTGGTTATTTTCTCGCACAGAATCGATTAACTTATCGCGGACTATTCATTTTCATTTTTCTGTTTGTGTCATACATACGACAAAGTTTGTTATGACGAAATTGACCGTCCAAATTTGATTTATCATTGTTTTATTATGTGCAATCTATTTTTTCATCTACTTATTTCATACACGAAAGCGTAATTGGTCAGTGTATGTTCACTATAGAGAGGTGTTTTTCTACAGAAAGGACTGAAAAAANAGATAATGTTTTGTTTTTGATCGCAAAAAATGCTACTTTTCCACAATGTATGAAACTTGAATTACTAAAGAATTACTGGGATGCTTCCTTTTCAGTCGTACTATTTGTTACATCTGACTTCACATGACATATATCAGTAAAAACAGACAACAGGGAACTAAAAGGAAAATATTTATCAACAACAGTAATACTGAAGTGCTAAAACAGAGAGCAGACGTCTGTAAATTATCATCCAATAATAGGTTTTGCAAGCTAGCATTTTCATGTTATATGTTAGGGGTAAATATAGAAAATCGACGAAAGAAAATTCTATATTCTACTTAGGGCATACCAAAAGTAATGACGCCGACACTGTTATACCTTATAGAAAGCTCGAGAAAATTTTCTCTCTATATATACTGATAACCCAAATAGTGCTCTATAGTTCTACAATATTTGATAGTTCGTCAGCTAATATTATGATAATAAAATCTTCATGTGTTAAGAGCGCCTCCACACAAATTCGCCTACTTTGTACAACTTAGTAATTACAAGATCACAAAATCACCACGAACTCGATCGTACCATGGTGTAGTCCATAAAAAAACTGAGCCCAAAAATGCCATTTGTTTTTCGCTGAGTCGTAAGTGTGTGGTATTTTGGAGGCCACAAGTCTGAAAAGTGCAAGTTTTTAAACTGCTGATTTGGTATTTCTATGCTAGCTCCGCCATTTTGGCGTGAAGCCCTAAAAGCTTTTTAATGAAAATGATCAGAGAAAATTCTCTACAAAACGTGATACTTTTCAATAAATTCTAAGGTATTTGATTTTTCTGTCCGTTTCTCATAAACTCTATACGAACCTTAAAACATCGAAACTTCATGATTATCGAATCAGCTGAAGGACAATGAAATATAGTAGAATTATAGAGCATGCCCTGGGCTTTCAGAATATAAGCAGTAGACAAAAAAAATCGATCGGTGAGATAAATGTTAATTTGAAGCGGAAAAGTGTCGTTCAGGTCAAAAATGAATTTTTTCCGTTCTGCCTATAACAGAAGACCAACTATATAAATATAAGTCAGCGTGTGTATACTAAATTTATATCGAATACTTTTGTCGTCACTGTTCAGAAAAGATATCCGTGCAAATACAACATAGTCCATGCTATAAAGAACTTTATAAACACCAAATAGGAGTAGTTTTCATTCACATTTACATTTTCGTTCTTTACATTTCTTCTTTCCAAATCATTATTTGGAAACAAACTTTTTACCAGGTCTTTGTCATTCGTCATGCATCATCTCAAAACTGTGAAAGCTTTCCCTGCTATCGTAAATGATTTTCGGCACCCCATCTTCATACAAATTTACCGATCTTTCTTTTAACTAGAGTCAACCATAATCTGACAGACTGTAAATTTTCCCCGTATCTTTGGTCCCGAGTAAAATCATTTCTCACTTATCGCGAATAAATGAATGTTCACTTCAATTACAAATGCTCCCGTTTTTCTTCCAAAAGAAAAATGATATTTCATTTATCCAAAGCTTTATTCCCACCGACTATTTCATTTATCCGCTGTGAATACATTTTTGTGCTAGCAAAAAGATGTGTATCCTCACTTTCGATATTTAACGGAAGCACTTTTCTCCTATAGAAAAAATGATATTCGAATTATTCCAAAGCATTATTCCCATTGACTATTTCATTAATGCGCTGCAAATTCATTTTTACAGCGGTGTGACGTGGTTGGGTAACGTAAATTTTTGTTACTGTTTATTTGTTTAGTGTCTTTATCTTAAGTTCAATTTTCAAGCATTTTTGACCTGAACGTCATTCTTCCGCTTGGAGCGAGCATTTATGTCACCGATCGGTTATTTGTCTAATCCTCGCAAAATACTGTCAAAAATTGAAATGTTTCTATTGTATGTAGTCTAATAATAAATAATAAATTGATACTTTTTTCTCTTAGTTTTAATGCGGTGCGAAGCACAGCATTCATGTAGTCCGTCGCGAGTTTTTAATGCGATGCGAAGCAGAAGCATTTCTGTAGTCTGTCGCGAGTTTTTTTTTACTTACTTGACGTGCGCATCATAAGTCGTCATTTTGTGTCACGATGATCTCGAGAACCAAAAATCATAGAAAAGTGGTTAAAACGTGAGATCGAACTTCTTACTCCTGTTTTCGAATCTTCAATCTGAAGTGCTCTTCACTCACAAATGCAGATCCAAAATGACGAAAATGGAAGAATTTATCAAGAAATAATTAAAGTGACGTGATGAACATATGTTAGCCACTGTAGTCTATTCGTTTACAGCTAATCTAAGATAATGAATCATGAAGATAATTAATCGATCAATCGAAACCGATCCTTAAGAATATATCGCTAAGTAAGAATAGAGTTTTCAGAGTGATGAATAGCACTATGGCTACTTCAAATGCATTCAAGCTTTTTTGAACTAAAGATTTTTCGTGGATCCAGATTTCTGCTTCGCATCGCATTTCGTATTCGAGTGAAACTTGAATACCATCTAGTTTTCTTTGTTTCTTTCTAACTTGAGTACGCATAAAAGTTCTGATAAAGTGACGCGATAATCTAGAGAACCCTTAATGATAGAAGATCCATTCCAACTAGATATGAAAGTATCGAGATCGAAGTTGTTACATCTTTTTGCCACTTCACAATACTAAGTCTCGTTCGCCTAAAAGTTTGATCCGCAAATGATGATTTTGACAGATTTTATTGTTTGATAGTTTCGAGATAATTAAAGTGACGTCATCAAGTAATCTTAGCGAATAGTCTATTTATTCACATCTGATCTAAGATAGTGAATCATGAAAGTAATTAAATCTTCAATCGAAATCGTTCCCGATAATTACGTTGATAAGGAAGAATAGAGTTTTCTCAGTTACGAATTTTGAAATGGTCGATTTTTTTATCTTATTCTCAAGATATTCGAAAATTCGATACGTATGCTTCACAGAGCATTCGTATTCAAGTGAAACTTAAATACCATCTAATTAAAATGACCTCATCAATAATTGTTAGCCAATAGTCTATTGCTTTACATCTGAATAAAGATAATGACTCATGAAAATAGAAAATCGTTCAATGAAAATAATCGTTAGAAAACTGATTGTTACATTTTCAGAGATCTCCTAGTAGTGAATTTCAAAATGATCGATTTAAGAATGGTGAATGCGAAATTTTTATTCAAAATTCGTACACGAAAATTAAAAAAAAACAAACGATTCTGATGAATCTTAAAGTGGATCATTTATTTTTTTTAATCTTATTTTCGCTGCTTTCGAAAATTCGGCTCGTGTGCTTCGCACCGCATCTCGTAGTCGAGTAAAACTCGAATACCCTCTAGTTCAATTCACCATTTATATTTCTATCATGCCTCGTATTATACAAGTGATAAACATAGGAGTATTTTCATATTTATCATCTGGAGAAAAACTATTATAACTCACTGTTATGTGAAGAGCATTTCTAGGATTCTTGTTGCCCTTAGGAAATATATCATATGACAGCTGATGCAAATTTTCATTTGATGACAATGTATACTTGTTGAGGCTCTGAGTATCATTAGTAAGCGCATTGATCCATTGAAACATAAAAAGAAAACAAACTTTTCAAATTAATCTTCAATTATGAAACAAAAAACCAACGGATAGATATAACCGTTCGTGACGAATTCGCTTATATTTATCATGGTGTAATTGTACTAAACAAAAAAACTCGATTGAAAATATAGGTTTATTCTAGTTCATATATAATTGAGTAAGAAGATCTTTACAACATGAATGCAAACCTTTCTATATCGCATAAGATTTCCGATGCTCTATTAACACATAGCATACAGAGTTTTTAGAAGTAATATTCTAATATAAACTCTTATTCATAAAGAATTTTATGTTCTTTTTATACTTAATACACTGATTTGAATTAAATACTTTCATTGTTTTTCTTATTGATGATTTTTAATAAATACGAGTACCATATCTTCTATCGTTTTCCTTTCTTTATGGATATTTTTTTCATTATCATAATCATTGTCGTCTTTTCATTTCAATGCACGATATTTTGATAGATATATTCACTCATATTCATATTTAATAATAGTCGAAGTAATCTAAACGCTCAAATCATCATTAGAATTGTTTCAATTTAAAAATTTCAGCTTCTCCCGTCTCAATGGACAAAATGTTGGGCATAAAGAAACTAATAAATGTATGGACCAATCAACATCGAATGAGCTGTTTCTAGAAATGAAACCTAACTTTTCTAGTATGATTCAATCCTAATGAGTTGATTAAATAAGAATATTTATGATGACTGTCAATAGTAACATAGAACATCATAATGATATTTTCACACAAAAACAAAACAATCAGTGCTTACGACAATGTCGAAGGACGAAACCGTCATATCTAACATTATTTTTGCACTTCTAACGCTTTACTGGCTTTCACTACAACTATTCTAATATCATTTTGAATAATGCAATATCAATCATGTCAATATGAATCATTTCAAGATTTTGCAGCATGGTAAACATCATGTACATATGCATTCTGTTGCTATTAAATGACACATATAGGAGTCATCTACTGCTATGGGTACGCCCAAATGACAAATTTATGTCATCACAACGGGCTTTGATACGTTAAAAATAGGGCATCTAATCAGTCCGAATTAGGGGTGGATTATTTAGTTTAATGCGAGTTAATTAACGCCACTAATTAACTGAAAGCGTTTACCGTTTATATTAACGGTTCACTAAAACGTTAACGTTAATTTTAAATTAGCGCAAATGTATCACCCCAAGTTCAGACGTATCAGATGTCCCATCTTGGGTTATGTTAACTCTAATATGTATAGAATGAAAAGCATATAAAAGGAATGAAAGAAAGATATACAGTCGAGTCCACTTATAAGAGCTCCGGATAAAGGAGCGGTCCGCTTTTAAGAGCTGTTTTCAAATTCCCCGTTTTTTCCTCCAGTGTTTTACGTGCTGACAAAGTCCGCTTATGAGAGCCTCGGATAAAGGAGCGGTCCGCTTATAAGAGCTGTGTTTTGGAGCGTTTTTGTGATTTTAGTCCNCTTAAGTTCTTCTTCTTTTCTTTTCTTTTCTTTTCTTATTAGTTATCCGCCAAGGATTTTTCCTTCTCTGTCATATATATGTGATGGACTTTTCCTTTCCTTCGTTCTTCTTTCTTTCACGTTGTTCTATGTTGGATTATCCATTCTATGGATTTTTCGTTCGTCCTTTGTTCTATATATTGTTCCTCTTTTTTCGTTGAATCATTACTTTTCAAAAAATGGCATCTACCAGCGGTAAGCGTTGCACATTATCGATTGACCAAAAATTGGAAATCTTGGAAGCACTAAAATCGAAAAAGCCAGACGATGTGGCTAAAGATTTCAACATTGGCTATTCTACGGTGAAGAAGATAAGGCAAAACGAAGAAGAAATCCGAAAGATAGCGTTGAACAATGGCAAGTTAAATCGAAAACGAAAACGCGAAAGCCCTAATGAAGAAATCGGCGAAGCTCTTATTGCTTGGTTCCATCAAATGAGAGTTCAAAATGCCACGATCAACGGACCATTAATGTTAGAAAAAGCCAAGCAGCTTTCGATGGTTCGCAAGTATTTGAAAGAGAATTTTACAGAGTATAATTCATATTATGACATCGAAGACATAATCGAACAGAACGCTTTAATTAATCGTACTCGAAGTAAAATCACGGATTTCTTTAAGTAAATTTATGTACGTCTATGTACTACTTAATAAATGTTAACAAGAAACAATTTTTGCGCTGCTTTACATATAGTTCGGATAAAGGAGCGGTCCGGATATAAGAGCCATTTTTAGAAACCCTGACTGCGCTCTTATAAGCGGACTCGACTGTATTAAGAGCGAAAGAGACAAGCAGTGTCACTGATGTTATGCGACCGAACGAAGAAAAAGTGAACTTCATGGGACTCGAAACCACACCTTTCGCTATCCTGGCAGATGTCCTAGCCAGTTAGACTAGAAGAACATCTTAATCTTCGTTTAGCGTTAGTAAGCTACATCACTAACGCTAATAGGTTACGACGTGTTTGGACGAGTCCGAAAAAAATAGGTTTATTCGAACGTTTATATGTCCTATTGGATAAATAACATTTTTTTTTTAGATTCATGTTGTATCACCATAAATATCGCAGGAGGATCAGTTTTTCCAAGATGTCAAGAAAAAATGCTGCTATTTTTCAATGAAGTTAAAAGTCGGGACAGTGAACCAGATTAAAATAGAAAACATTTGATTACAGATCAAAACGTCTAAATTAATTAATCTCACGTCAGTGGCTTATGAATCTATATACACATATAGTACATATTTGTCTTGATCAAACAACTAGTAGTACAATACTTGTCTGATACACAAGAACATATACAGAAAAAGGATTCATTTAATCACCGACTGTTAATTTACCTTTCTATTATTTAAGAAAAAAAAATTAATATTATGAAAATTTTAATTACAAACAAACGAAAATAGAAAATAATTTCGATTTTTTTTCACAAAGGAAAAAAAATAGTTTAAAGATGTTAAGAAGAATAATCTTGTCCTAAGGAGATACACCTGAAAAAAGCTGAAATTAAATTCTACTTTTAATCTCATCGCATTATTCACGCGACAGATCTATCAGTATTAGAGTCCTGTAGGTTAAGACTTTTTTGTAACCTAGCCCTGCCGTATCATGCAACTTCGTACCCTTATCCTGCCCTGCCCTATGACGTTCTTACCCTAGCCCTGCCCTACCCTGCCCTATAGACTTCGTAACCTTGCCCTGCCTTGCCCTATAGGCTTTGTATCCTTACCCTGCCCTATCACAAAGATTTTTCATCTTACACCCTATCATATCCTTAGAGTTTGAGGTTCAAGGAACAGCCAACATGAAGTTTTTCTTCATTATGTTTCAGCATATTTTATTGATTTTCAACGAGAATCTAATAATGAATTTAGATTATGACATCACTCTGTACACTGTTTTTGTCCAAAAANATGTCAGAAATGTATATTAAGTTCTGCTCTATAAAATTTTTATTTATGTGAACTATACCCTACTTTTACCCTATATATTTTGTTTTAGTAACCTTACCCTGCCCTGCCCTACGAGCTTTGTACCCTAGCCCTGCTCTACCCTGCAGGACTCTAATCAGCATTTGATACTTATTTACTAATGAAATAGATTTTGTTGTTGCATTTAACTTTAACTTGTTTTAAGTCACGAGTGCATTCTTTTATAAAACTTTCTGTCATGGAAAATTTTACTTTGAGTTTTCATTACAAATGATTTATTTTACAGATGTTTTTGAATTATAATATGATAACACTCCTATGTTAAAAAGAATCCAAAACAACTTGTTTTGTATAATAAATAAGTGAAGTATTCAGTCATGATAAAACCAAAAGAACAATTATAATCGTATAAATCTTTTGAAGAAATCTTATAGCTAGTAGAAGATATTGTATGATCTACCGTTATTATGCGAAGAAAAACTAGTACTAAATATATTTCATTGAATCTCTAATATTTACGCATCTGTTACAAGTTGATCCAAATCAAAATAAGTATTCGGTATTTCATTATTCACCTAAGATTGATATGTCATAGAGAAATTATATACTATTGAATAAACTTGATCCTATCCGGATAAAGTAAACTTTTCTTAAAAGAATACATGTAAACTAGATGTGAGGGATACTAATTATTGTGTCCGCAACATAACAAATTTTCATGCCATCGAAAATTTTGAACTGTACTACATATCGATTTAAAAATAATTAAAGCAGAGTATCATCAGCTAGTATTTTTTTTCTAAATCAAACCATTTTTACAGTAAATTAAATTTCATAATAAAATGTATCGACACTTTCTTTACTCAATAAGTTACTTCAATTATCCCGAGCAATAGCCAATTTAATCAGCTATGTGTGTAATTTTCGAGAGGTAAGAATATCGAATGAGTCGAAGACATTTCTATTTTGACTTCAAAATTAATTACTAAAAAATAGTTTCTGTATCAATCAGATTATTACAATTAACTCATTCCAACGAAAATTGAATCACAGTTTCAAATTAAACTACTGTTTACCAAAATATTTCTATTTTTCGAGTTTTTCATTATTTTTATGCTTCACCAAAAATTATACAACCTAAGAAGATTTGAACAAAA
>OENM01003077.1:1660-12172 GCA_900239745.1 Rotaria magnacalcarata | reverse complement strand
TGATTCGATATTTTTCGGTCAAGATTTTATTCGGCGAAGTTGGAGTCGGCGAAAATAGTCGTCGGCGAAAATAAAATTCGGCGAAGCTGTACTAATTCGGATATCACATTACCGTTTCTAAACTGTCTATTTTTCTATACGGAGTCAATTCTTTGGGCAATAGCGAACACTTCACTTATAGAGCAATCAATGTTTCCTCGCTAAACTTGTTAAACCATTAACATATTGCCGAAAGAAACATAGTATCTGCTTAATTAATTTTTTTCTATATTTGTACTTTAAATATTATTATATGACTGGGTTTTTCTATAGTGTTTGCAATGCATATTAGTTGAAAATATTTGTCATCGCAAATTACTGACCTCCATTCGTATTATATATGATGAACGTTCCATACCCATCTATATCCTTCGTGTATTTATTCTGTGTCCCATTTGTTACGTTCGCGTTGTTCTTACGGTAGTTTAAAACGATACGATATTTCTTCATTTTTACTTTAACACAGATAATACAGAAAGATATACGGATTAGTAGTAGACATAGGAGCATATGTTTCGATAAATGAGTATAAGGCTAGATATACCAGCAACACATACACAAAGGCTCAAAAACATAATTATGCAGGGGATTAGATATATTTATTTAGAAGTTATATATCGAGGGTGCAAGAAAAGAACTAGATAGGAACATGCAACATATGTATAAGGGGTTAGAGATAGATATAAGGGTAGGAAATGGACAGATATAAGGAGTTAGGAATGAGTACACAGAAAAAAAAAGTTACGATACGGAACTTAAAAAATTCCATGGTACTTAACTATGGTTTAAAAAGTTTCGTTCGCACACCCGAAACCTCAAAAGCGGTTTAATATCACGTGGAGTTTCGTAAAGGAACCTTGTCAAGGTTTAGTATTAAAGAAAGTTTTGTAATAAACTTTTTCCAGTATCGAAAATTGGAACGCTTTCGTAAAATACTCCTCTAATTTCATTTCAAAACATGAGCATTAAAGTAGACATGCCTCCCCAAATTTCTTTTTTGACCGAGTTGAGTGAAAATCAAACACTAACTGTTCCGCTACTAATCATGTGCTGCATCGAGTAAAATATTTTTAATGTGTAGTAATTTAAAAAAATTTAAACGGTTGAACTGCTGAAGATTATTAAAAAAAAGAAGTACTGCATTTCAATTTCAAATCGCAATAAAAAACAATTGCATACGTTCTCTGTTGACTGCTTCAAGTACATTCGCTTAAGTAAAGCGGTCACTTATAGGTATGGAAATAACTTTGTGGTTAGATTGGGACTAAAATGGTGAGTTATGAGCCATTCATGCACAAAGAGATTAATTTATAGAGGTTAGACCAGATTAAGCTTGAGGAAATCAGGTAGGAGGTTAGATTAAGATCAAGGGTTAAATTAAGTGCTATCTAACGAAAATCCATTTCGTAGATAACCAAAACACACTCGGATAACCATTCGGGAATCATTAGAGGCTTGCGAGATGATTTTCGGACGTTGACATCGCTTCTGTAAATATCTTATTGGTTGTTAATAGTTCTGAAAGTCTTAGACTCCGTAAAATAACGATATCGACACTCGTAAAGTGTTTTGGAATATCTTTTTCTTGGTATTCGAAACCTAATCGTATTTTCAGAAACTTTCCGAGTATTCTCGGGAACTTATACTGTCAAAATCTTTAGTCGAAATCTTATTATGTATGTGGAAATATCATTTCAGTTTCTGAAATGTTTCGCGGAAAACCGTAGACTTTCCATGTAAACTCAATCTCAAAATGTAGCGCACTAAACTCCGATCTCGAGTTTTTATTTGGTACAACAAAAAGCCTCTAGATTTTTTAATTCTGTTCGAATTTTCTGGGAAATGAAAGAAATTACAGTCCTCAAACCTCTCGGAGAATTTTTTTGTAGTATTCCAATGCTCATTTTCTATCTTTATCATTGCTCAGTTTGAAATGTATTTAGTGAACTAAAACTACCCACGATATCAAGTATAACCTATTGGACCAAGAATCATTCACTCTGCGAATCATATTCTTTTCCAAATATGAAGGCATTTTAATACTATTGAAAAAGCCTATATCATATATCGGTTATTGAACTGTTCTCGACTTCAAATACAATTCGATACGAGCGAAATGATAAGTTAGAATTCAATAATAACATCTTGATTTATTCATTGTGTTTTGTTTTAGATTCTTATTGATTCGGTCAAAATAGTCAATTAGGAATAGGTAGATAATGTGATACATTAAGGTTGATGGTTTAAGTTAGAGAGATGGATTAAGATTAAGGAGATAGATTACGCTTAAAGGGATATATATATATATATATATATTTATATATAAATAAAGGGATAAGCTAGGGCAAATATATTTATTAAATGGATATGTAATTAAGATAGATTTCGATTGTATGAATCTGTCAGAGATTACATATAAGGCGCTGTATGAAACAGAATAAAGCGATAGTGAAAGACTTAAGTTTGTCGGTACCAATTCTACAAGCGTAGCTAGGTCGCATTAGAATCGTGACAGAGTTTCAACAACGAAACCATTTTGCGTGTAAATTACAGACGGCTTAGTCTTTACCCATATCTTTAAGGAACTCAAGAATCGTGTCACTTTCGATGAAAATCTCGAAATCGTTTTTAAGTTCCGTATGGTACCTTTTTTCGATGTTTAGTCGGTTACAAATGAACATGTATAAGGGAGTTAGGGATATGTGCAGTTGTAGATGATTAGAAATAGACATAGGGAGTTTGCTACCAATATAGAATCAATACAGATCAATTTTAGTGGTTAGGTATAGATATAGGTGTTGTGATTGATTTATATAGATTTCAACCAAATCTTAATCGATTCCTAAGCGATTAAGATAAAATTTAACCAGTTTTAATCGGTTAACTGTTGTGTTTGGATGCTTTTCTGATTATAATCGATTTCTTCTGATTATTAAAGGATTTGGAATCGTTTAAGAATCGATGAAAAGGTGTATGATTCTAATCCATTAATAATCAAAAATTAATCGATTATAATCAGATTATGTGTTCTTTTTTACATGGGATAGAATGCCACCAAAATAAGATCGATTTGTTGAATCATAATAGAAAGCCATGGTTTCCAAATCTGGAGCGGGGTATTTTAATTACACGCATGAAAATAAACATTTTAATCGAGTGTCAGGACCTGACGTCTATTGCCTTTCTTTTGTTTTCTATTTGATATATGATAGGTTGTTTGTTTTCTTTTTTTGTCGTTTATTTTACTTTTAAAATAAACAGTTAGTCAGATATTGTACAACGTAGAGTTCATGTTCCTTTCGGATATCACGCTTGGGGAGGTGCAGTATCTTACATTGAGCAAATTACAGTAGTTTGGTTTTTTTTATTCCCTGGGTGATTTTCATCATAATAGGGCGTATATTTTTTCATCAGCTGTATTTTTTAAGAGAGCGAAAAGTAGAAAAACAAATAATCGAGAAAGAAATTAGGTGGGTTTTTCGCTCTGCGCATTGAAGACAGTAAAACCTCATTTTTAACACAGTATAGCAATGACGAGTAAGTATTAAAGTACATCTCAGCAGTGTCCAAGGACTGAAGTTTAGGAATTCTTTCGATACCTACAGGCCCCAGCCAAAAGAGATAATAACTTCGAGGAAACGAGAATTGATCAACAGAACCATCAAATACCCTAATTCATTCCTCTATCCATTTCTTCAAATTACCCACCAAAATTTGAAAACCGTAACAATACCCAACCTAAACATCCTTCACATTCACCACAGACATCCGTACGATAGGTCAGATGATCATCATTATCCGGGGAACCAAAGAAACATCCGGAACTGCTCCTCTCTCCCTACGCAGGGAGCTGATATTGAAAACTCAATTCCACAGCACGTACCAGGTTACTATGCAGCAAGCAATGCGCAAAACCAAATAATTAGAACCATAATAGCTCTATTGATAGCACCTAGCAATTGACCCATCTATCCTGAAGGGAAACACTCTCTCCCACATCCAGTGACCGGGGAACCGAAACTAATCGAATACACTTTGGCAATCCTTCTCGACAACAGAAGACGCCGGGAAACACAGGAATTATAACGGTTCTGCTGAGAGTATCCCGGTAATGACCCCAGCACCGTCAAGGTATCAGTCCACATTTTCTACGAGTAACTGGGGAACTTTTGTTTCCACATCCTCGAAGGAAGTCGAATGAGTCCCTATCGGGTAACTTAGGTAGAAGCATGGTATTGTCATTGTGAGGTTTTCGATAAGAGTCGAAGGTTGGTCTTGAATAAGTTTTGTTGTATATACGATTGGTAGTCATTTCTTAGTATTTTTCACCACTGTCGGGTTGGTTCACATAAATCCCTTGTTGAGGGATTGTGATCGGTTTCTAGTTTTTACCTGAGGAGTTTGTGTGTTCAATCGATGGTAGGCAATCCCTACTGGAGGAATTGAGTGATTGTGTTGGTATTTTGTGTAATATCTTGCGGAGAAGGTATCGTATGGTGTGCTATTCGTTAGAGAGATGTCTTGGTATTGAGGGGGATTCATGTAGTGTTTGTGGGGCAATCACCAATTTCTCTAGTGCCTTTCTGTTTATTGCTGGTGTTCGGAGGAATCGGAAGACTTTTCATTCCTCTGTCCTTGGACACCCCTCGTACATTTATATATGTTGTAGGCCAATCTATGTTTTAGTTCAACCCTAGATTGGCCTACTACATATACATAAAATTTGTATCAAAATTTCCTTTCTCAAAGGATTTTTACTATTTCTTTCAACTATATCAACTAATTTTCTTTTAAGGATAGATCTATAGACGACGATGCTATACGAGTTAACTTCAAAAGAGCACCCGTTGCAACTAGGGGTGTCATATTGAAATTTAAAAAAAATAATTAAAGCGAGAAATAGATTTTCAAAAATTAAAATTAAAATTTTGTGTCATTTAAATTTGACTAAATTTAAATTTAATTATTTGAAATTAAAATTAGTTAAATTTTGAAAACTAGTAGATACACATAGTTGACTTGATTGGTATTATTTCAAGTCAAGTTGAGTATGTTTCTTGTTTTCTAAAGTTAGAGCCAAGCATTCTTCTACAAATTGTGCTATTAAATATATTTTTATGAGTATCCCGGTATTTTGATGAAGAAAGATGAGGGATCCTGCATAATCTGTAGAACAATTTTGACTGTTATGAACAAATATTAACCTGATATACTAGGTTCTCCTCTCATTTAGTATTTATTACTATTAAAGTCACGTATTTTCCTCAGAGAAATTATGTGTATCTATCCAAACAGTTTATTAAATTCAAATGATTTTTCAGTCCAAAAATTTAATTTAATTAAAATTTTGATATGAGAAAAATTTTAATTTATTATTAAATTGACACCCCTAGTTGCAATCATTATTTCTAATCAATATAGACTACCTCAGCTTTTGTTTCCTACACCTAGAAAGAATTTCTCCAGTAATTGAATTTTTAATTGCTTTGTTTTCTTGGATTCGGCTCAAGAAAGTATTCTTTCCATTGAGTGATTAACAAAACTGGTATAAATAGATTGAAAATGAAACATTTGCTACCCGATGTTACAATGCACTCATTAAAGCTTAGCGTGCGATCTGAAATGTGTAGTAAATTTATTTCAGTCACCAATTTTTTATCAAATTCAGGACCAGTATATTTTTACTACTCTTTCTTTTACATGAGAAATAGTTTTAGCCGTTGACTCTATTGTAAAATAAATCGTGAAAGAAAGTGTTGCTTTTAGTATGCATAGTCAAAAAACAATCTGTTTGGTTTTTACATACAATTAGATGTATCCTTGCTAACATAGCCTTCACGAAAACAAAATGTGTTTTTTTCATAGGATGAATCAATCGACCTGTTTAATATTCTGAATATTTTCCACTTTATGGTAACCAAAAATTCGAATTAACTTTTCAAAAGTTTGCCATCCAACACCTCCAAAAGCAATAAATCCGTACTTTGAGAAAAGTACATGTAAAATCATGGCACATGAGTCTCCAGAAGTCCGAGGTAACAAAAACGTACATGATTAATATCGCATATTGTTTATGAGTTCTTTACCCGGAAAGTTGAACGTTTTGAATGAAATCAGCAAGATATTTTTTGAAAGTTGTTCCTGTCTTAACTTTGCTGGGATATTAATAATATTTCTGATGAAAATTTCGAAAATAGCCCATGATACATTTTGAGAAACACGCCTGTTTTTATGTTTCATATATGTTATCAGTTTTTTGTGAGAAATATTTCTTTGCGATTATGTAAAACAAATCATCTTTCACGTGTCTTTCATTTCTTGGAGTATGTGCTTGAGTTAAGAAAAGGGAGAAACTATACCCTCACCAGCACTCATTCAATCCTATGGAGCTATGTCTTCAATAAATGGTGAAAACTGTCGCATCAGATGAATTTCAGAGAGCATAGTCTGTCTGACTATATAAAAATGTTTTGTACGTAGGGCGAAAATTGCATGGAAGTTATCAATGTGTTAGGCGCCTGAGAAAAGTTCATCCGTAGTGACTCATCTCCTTGGGTGACGAAAAATAGGGTAGATGTGAATGAGTATGGGTGTGGGTATCGAGGATAGATGTGGGTCGTTCGTGGTAGTGTAAATGTAAAGCACAAGATGACATACAGGCGCGCATACGTTCAACGTTTCAACCAAGAAATATTAAAAAACAGTAAAGGACAACAAAAATCAACATGACTATCTTGCTCTCTGATAGTTGATTCACATGACAAAGTACAGAAAAACTGTCGAAATACATCAAGATTAAATGAACTTACTCATATAACACAATTTAATTATGATGATCATTGGAAAGAAATTGAAATTCACCTTGAACGAGTAAAGCAACCATCAAAACGAAAAAGAAATTTTTATTAAATTTTTACTTTTATTTAAGCCACCTGATGTCCACTTGGGATTTTCAATTGTTGGTGGAACTAATGTATCTCGTTTTACGGGTTGTCGAGCAATTGTGATTACACATATTACTAAAGATAGTTTTGCTGATCGTGATCAACAGTTAAAGTAAAACTCATAAACTTTTATATTTCCGAAAGCTAGAATCTATGTTTTTCTTTCGTTTAGACTTCATGATATTATTTTATGCGTTAATAATATAAGTTTTATTAATATTGAACATCAAGCAGCTGTTGATATACTTAGATCAGTTCGTAATAATGTTAATTTAGTAAGCCGATTGAGTTTTCTCGTTATCAGAAATACGATGAAAGAATGTTTTGTATCTTTCTTAGTTAATTCGTCGATTATTACCACCTATTTTGGAAAAAATTTATTTATATAAACCACCAAATGCACATTTAGGTTTTTCCATTGGTGGTGGCATTGGCCATGAGCATATTAAGGGGTTTACTTTTGCAGTTTAATTTGAAAGTTCAATAGAAATTTTCTTTTTTTCTCTATTTTAGAGATTGTGGAATATTTATCATAAATATGATTCCAGGGGATATCGCTGATGAAAATGGACAATTAGAAGTTGGTGATCGTCTTATGCATATACAATCATCAGTAAGAAATATTCGTTGAATTTTAATTGAAACCGATTTTTTCTGACAAGGAAAATAGTTACGATTTAACATTTGTTGAGCGTCAACATGCTGCTGAATTAATTCGAGATGCGTGCAATGGAAATCAAGCAATAACCTTGTCAGTTGCCCATCCAACCGATTCAGGTATATTAATATGTGGCTGTGTAATTAAGTGATATCCTCATGTTCAATAGATATCCGCACATCGCACTGACACTGATATCATCCAAAACGTTTCCTATCCTAAATCACTTCACTCCCTAATCTGCATAGCATCATGCATATCCACACGTATTCTTTGTTAAGCTGTCTCAAGTTTACTTTATTCTTATTTTCTAGGCAATCTTTAAGCATTCGATAGGAACTCATTATAGAACACTGCATAGAATATTATTATTTGTTTATATTGAAAGTTTAAAATAATGAAATTTCTACCCAATGCAGATAGTTTGCATGTACATTTTTTGAGTAAAAATTTTTCTCTTCAACTCTTTGTATTCTATACGATATCTGGTTTGCCTGAAATGAATTATAATGATAAAAGTTACTTCATTTATTTATTTCAAGGCACCATAGAATAGAATCAACCACACATCATCACTTACTAAACGTCAAGTAGATCAATTGATAGAATGTTCCTCCTATTACCTATATCTCTTTTTAAATATTTAATGCTTGTTTTTACCTTATTCAGATGCAAGTGCAAGTTAAAATGAAATTCAGTTAAGGATTCAAAAAGTTGATCATTTTTAATTTTGATCACTTGAAAATTTACGTAGTTCAAATTCTAAAAATAATCCAAATTAAGAATAGAATTTTTATATTCAGTCTATAAATCGTAGGGCGCCATAGCTAAACTAGCGAATAGATCAGGGGTGTCCAAGAACTGAAAAATGGAACTTCCTAAACTAAAGAGAAATTATCAGCGATGCCATGATAATTCCTCAGGGAAACGAGCACTGACTATCAGTTCTCTCATAGTTCCCCCGTTCGCGAAAATCAAAATAATGCCCTCTCTGAGATACTTTTTGTACCCTAGCATTCATGTAGATAAAGTTCTGGATGAAAATGAGTATAAAAGCAAAAATATCGTGGATTGTGTATTTTTTAATTTTAACACTCGAAAACCGGGGGAACTGAGGAGGAATTCCTATTCCAAATTCCTTGGACATCCCTCACATATTTGATCACACCAGCAATAGAATGTTAGTAAACAATGAAAGTTTTAATTGAAATCATGTTTTCATTTTAGATGGTGCCATGAATCCTCAAAGAAAACCAGCGTTGCGACAAAGGATGGAAAATTATATGAAGCGAATAGAAGTTATTAAAGGAGCTTTGAAGAATGGTCTAGCGAAAAAGAAACCTATTGCTGATATTAGTAATGGGTGTAGAAATACGAAAGAAAACAATGGTAATGATAATGGTGGCCTAAACAGAAAACTTCAGATATAGAGATTTGAAGTTTAATTTTACCACATTTATCTTTCTAGTAATTTATAAATACAAATGTTTCTCTTTCAATGTAGACGCTATTGCAACTGATCCGCAAGGGATATTTGATGATGTCATCGGATTAAAAGAAGCCAAAGAAACTTTGAGCGATGCTATCATTTTGCCTGTTAAATTTCCATATCTTTTTCATGGTATTTACTATATAACTTCTTGGCATTTCTGTTATTCTTGATTTTTTTCTAGGTAATCGTAAATCGTGGACTAGTATTTTACTCTATGGCGTGAGTTTTGAGCTTTCAATTAAATTTCATCTTAGAGTTTTTTATTGAAGCCTACTGGTACTGGTAAATCATATTTAGCTAAAGCTATTGACGTTGGGTGTGAATGTACATTTGTTTCGGTGAGTCCCTCGGATCTTGTTTCAAAGTGGCTCGGTGAAAGTGAAAAAAAAGTGAAAGATTTATTTAAACTTGCTCGTGAACGACAACCATGTATTTTATTTTTTGATCATATTGATGGATTGTGTGGAAAATATTATAATGCAGAATCTGAAACATCAAGACGGATCAAAAATGAGTTTCTTGTTCAAATGCAAAGTATGTTTTCAGCATAATCATAAGAATGAATGAATATTATTTTGTGATATTGTATAAGGCGTTGGACAAGATAATTCAAATGTTCTTGTACTTGCTGCGACCAATATACCCTGGGCAGTAGATACAGTTATTCTACAAAGGTATACTTGCCGTGGAAAATGTGTAATATATTTATTTTTCGAAATTATTTTAGCTTCGATAGACGAATCTATATGCCATTACCTGATGTAAATGAAAGAGTAGCTATGTTTAAAACGCATTTAGGTTTTAGTAATTATCATTCGATACGAGATCATGAATGGATGCAATTAGCACAGAAAGCTGAAAAGTAAGTTTTGTATTTTTATGATACGTAAGATAACAATGCTTGATTTTAGCTATTCTGGCGCTGATATTGATGTTGTTTGCCGAGAAGCTTTAGTACAACTCATTCGACGGCTTCGTTCAGCAACTCATTTCAAAAGAGTAGATTTTCTTCGATCAATTCTATTCATTTATTGATTTGATGATTTTAACTTAGGTGCAAAATCCAAATGCTTATGGTCCTCGACAACTTTGGCTTGTTTGTTCACCTTTAGATCCAGATGCTCAAGAACTTACTTTAAGCGAAATAAAAAGCAAGGAATTATGCGAACCACCAGTAACCATGGTCAGTTGTTCGAAATATTTATTAAATTTCAAATTGAGATAAATAATATTTTTAGAAAGATATGCTAACTGCTCTTGCTACACACAAACCAACAGTAGACAAATCTAAGATATTAGCATACACAATGTTTACTCGGGAATTCGGGCGATAAGGTTCATAGCATCAATGTTCAAAATAAAACATTTCTATTAATGAC
>OENM01003076.1:0-12173 GCA_900239745.1 Rotaria magnacalcarata | reverse complement strand
GTGTGGGTGTGAATCGTATTGAGTTGCCTAATGGTTTACAACGACAACAACAACAACGAGATAAGACGTCGACAATGATGGTCACAACCAGAGCTGCAGGCCAGGCTGATTGTTTAGCATGGATATGGTCTAACACTAACTTTTGAAGTATTGAAGTGCAAGAATGAAACGATTGCATACCTCAATGTTGATTCCTTTTCATATTTTCTTTTGATCATAAATTCAGATCAATATTTTCATATGCTTTATAAGGTCTGTTGGCCGTGTTTTTCATTCTTAGCTCTTCATTTCTCAGATATTCAGAATTATTAAATGTTTTTGAATTTCTTCCTTTGNCTTCTTACTGATTCAATCTTATACTAAGGAATATCATTGTACTCAGTTAAAGGGTTTCATGATTTGAAGAGCCAATCTAAATTAGAATCCAATGCAAAATTTCGTTTAATGAAAATGATGGAGAATTGGGTTCTGCCCAGTTATAAAATTATCATGTGAATAAAAGTTATTATACTGTAAGATTAGCAAAAATTAGAAAAGAGTTTTAAGCTAATTTTGAAAAGTTTTCATTCGTGCATATCTGAGATTGAAGATACCTTACATATTACTAAGTACTTAAGATAATCAATAGTTACCGTATCTACACAGTTATACCTTTACTTCAAAATAAAATTAAAATATGTTCACACAAATTCTTGAATTTCAATATCTCCTTCATTGGCTACTTGTTTGAAAGTGTTTCATTTCAAAACTCAGGTGCATATTCCTGTGTCAAAGATTTTCATAAAGCTGATCTTAAAGTGATACATGACTGCTCTCAGCTGAGAATTGACATACTACATTCTAGTGCTCTCATGAGAAGAAATCGGATGATCAATTGAAACTTATACAGTGAATTAATGCTAATTTGAAACATTAGTTCGCCTGGTTTGCCATACAGGTGTCTGTTAGCAGCTCTGGTCACAACTACATGCTGAGGTGCAGCCATATCTTACACTCTTTAATGTCTCAGCTACAGCCTGGAATTAAGTTTAAAACATATAAAACTGGAGTTATGTCGTACTTTGGGCCTCTAGCCGATGTGTATTCTGTCGTGTTTCCGAGGAAAAATGCAGAATAAAATGTTGATAAATAATTATTATTGTAAAAAATCTAACGGAATTTTGACAATTATGGAAACTCAACATTGGCAAAATTCAGATGATGAAACTCCGTCCTACCACGAGGATACCAGGGATACGAAAGATACGATGGGAATACAGAGAATCGACGGAAATACAGAGGATATTATGAAAAGATAGAAGATATAATGGGTTTCAAAGGATATGAAATGGATATCAAGAATACCAAAATTCAATTTTCGTCTTGGTGAAAAATTATGGCGTCTTATATACTCAAGAAGATAAGCTGAAGTTACCGCTTTTTGTTCTATACTATTAGACTCAACCGACGCTTTTGCGTATGTCAAGACAGCATTTAATAGAGAAAACTGTTAGACATGAAGTAAATTATACTGTTATTTTTCTGAAATTAAATAATTACATAACATAAAATGATACGCTTGTTCAACATGGAAATGTGTGATGAAGTACATACGACATTTTTCGTAGTCAATAATATTTATTTATCTGAACTGAATAACCAGCGTTCTCATCGAATATATCGTATGCATTTTATATTTCTTTATTTTACCAGATTATATCTTCTGTATCCTCTACGTATCCTGTGTATCCCCAATGTATCCTCTGAATCCCCATTGTATCCTTCGTATCCCGACCGTATCCGGGATAGACGGAATCCGCTTTTCCCCCCTTGCTCTGAAGAGTTCATAGAAAATTATTTTATCTTCAACCGCCTATGATTTTGATATTGACTATAGAATTTTCAAATTTCATTTGCTAGCATTCTTTCATTAAACATAGTCCATTCGAAGAGAAACCATTCATGTCAACTGTGACATATATTTTTTTGTAAATAAGGAAACATGCGATTTTCGGTCTAATGATTTTNTTTTAAGTAAGGATTAAATGACATCCACATACAATGTTCATATCGATCTCTCTTTGTTTAAAACAGCAAATGCATAAAGTCAGAATACTATGAAACTAGTACAGCTCAAAATAGGTTTAAAATAAAAATTCCTGTTGTTTTTCGAAAGTGTTTCTACATGATGGAATTATATTTGATAAATTTTATTAATTAAATTGTTTTTCGTACAATGATAGACGATGTGCAAGTGTCGGCATAGCAAAATTCATTGCAAACCTGAGACAGACTTGCAAAAAAAAACAATTTCATATTATACAACATCCGAGTTATTTCGAATTCTTCGATGTTATTTTGTAATTTTAACCAAATATGAAATGTTATCTATGTTGATCGACACTCGACTAATCATCGTTGTCATTATAGAAACTTGATTTTACTGTGAGCCTTCAGCTCTTGCTGCTCAATGCTCTATTCTATAAAACAATGAATTAGGAAAATCATATTTAGGAATAGATTTTCCATTATTAATCGATTCATTTCTATGTTGTATTATTTCTGAATTGTATTTATATATATATATATATATTGGTTATAAAATCATTTAAAAAAAGGCATGTTTGATAAATAGAAATTCATTCTTCGTCGCTTTTCTGTATAACACTTTGTTCAGTTAATGCTATTGAATCATTATCTGTCGCCATATGTTGATACGGTTTCGAAGGTTTTACTTTTAAATAACTATAAAGTAGTTTGAATATCATTATAACTATGAGAATTAATATTCCTATAATAGGAGCTGCTGCAAAAATTCTTAATTTTGCTTTTCTAACATCACATTTCAAATCAAATAATCGCACAGGACATTCAATACCCAATACTTTATTTAATGGTTCATAAAAATCAGCTAATGGTAATGGTGGAGTTTTTAACCAATTTATAAATGGTTTTAATGAACAGTCACATTTGAGATGTGTATTAGAAAAAAAATCAATCGTTAATAAATGACAATATTCGCTTAAACTAACACCGGAATCGATATTTTCAAGTGAAATGTTTTGAAGCGAAAGATGAGTTAATGTATTATGCCATGGATAAAAAATACTCCAATTTAACGTTCTATGTTGTTTTTTAAGTTGATTATTATTTAAAAGTAATGTATGCATATTTGATATATTATGTAAATATATAAGATTTTCAAATGAATCAAATTGAATAGAATTTAAATTAAGATATCGTAATAAAGGCAAATCAATAATGAATGTTGTTGGTTTAATTGATAAATTCCTATTTTGATTTAATAGAAGCGAATATGTTGATTGACCCTGTAGTTTAGCTGATTTAAGATTATTTTCAGATAGATCAATAGTATGTGGTGACTCATTCTCCCAATTGATTCTAATAAATTCCATGCTGTTCGATGATAAATTCAAGAGATTCATTGATAATAACTCATACATACCATGAGGAAAATGAATTTGATTTACATCAATAATTTTCAAACGATTATAACTGACATCTAAGGTATAGAATGTCAGATATTTTAGAAAATCAAGAGTTTCTAAACGACTATGACTCATATCGATTACATCGACATGTAGAATGTCTTTCGTTGTTTGATTAAAATCAATTGAGAAACTTTTTACTGCTGTATTTGAAATTGTTAAAAACTGTAAATATGTATAATCAGACATTAAATGTAAACTAACATATTGTAAATTCATATTATCATTAAAATCAATGGATTTTAAACGATCATATACGTTGAATTGTATAGAATCAATTTTATCGATATTTCTTATTTGAATATTTTCAAGATTAACACTAAATAGCAAATCTTTTGTTGATACGGAATTAATTAAATGTTGATTATTGAATATTAAATTCCTCATACATTTCATGTATGGATTAAAAAGGCTCAATGAATTAATATTAGTTTCGGTTAAATCAAGTATTAAATGATTATGAAATAGGGAACAATTTGTAAGAAAATTTTCATATTCATTCATAGGAATTTGTTGACATTGACGACATAGAAATGTTTCTAAACGTGGTAATAATGTTATACTAAATAGTTGTTTAATTACTGTTGATGAAAGATCAAGAAATCTTAGTGATTGAAATTCAAAAATTTTATTCATAACCGTTGTTAAAGGATTGAACGATAAAATTAAAGTTTCAATTCTATTTAAACAATTACCAGTTAAATTGTCGATTGATTGTAGTTGATTATGTGATAAATTCAGATATTTTAACGTAGGAAAGTTTTGTTGATTAAATAAAAGTATTTTTTCATCAGTAAATCCATTATAGGATAAATCAAGATCGATTAATTGTGGAAAATACGACGCACTTAATTGATACCATTGTAGACTTTTTTTATCATGAATTCTTAATGATCGTAGAAGACGAAAATAAATTTTTTCCGTTTGATTAAATAATGATGACGAAAATGTATTGTTCAATAGTGATAGAGTTTCAATATTTGAACCAACATTATAAAATAAATCATTTAGTGATAAATAGAAATATGAATCACGAATCTGTACATTATGACTTTTAAGTGTATAACTCAGATCATTGAATAGAGGCATTGGATGAGTGAGGGTTGTATTCCAACATGAAAATAATGTTGTTCGGTCATAAATACATCGTGGAGGGATTTCATTCCAAAATGAACATTTTGTTTTTTCGATGAATATAAGAAGAATTGAGATAAAAAACTGTTCTTTCATACTTCTCTTTTTTTTCTGTTGCAGAGTACGTTATCAAATCATAAACTTAAAAGGAAAAATGACAGAAAACAAAGATAGAATAAAAAGTTACCTAACTCTTTTTTCTCTGCTCTTTTACTTTTCTCATGATAAGGTCCTTTTTTACAACATAGAAAGAAGGAACTGAAATCGATGTAAATCCTTCTCGTACTGTGCAGTAGGATGAATCAAAAAACGTCGAGGTTACTAAATGTGAAGGCAACTCAAGGCTATTTTGTTTCTTTTTCTCTCGGTCAAAATAATTGAAAGAAAGATGTTATATCACTGAACATTGTAACAATGATGAGATTAATAATAAAATGAAGAATAAAAAAAGGTTGAAGCAAGTAAACGCGTGAATTAAAAAGAAAATGTTCACTATTTCTATAAGCATTACATAATGCAGAAACGTATAAACTTTTAAGGAAACAAAAAAAGATGTCATGTATTTTGTATCGTTAAGGAAATACTTTTTTCTGACTTACATAACATACTAAGAAAAGTTCATCGTATAAAGAAAACGAGTTTTTCTCTCCTCTATTAGCCTTTAATTGCACATATTCAACTTATTTTTCATGTTACCGCAAAAAAAAATTTACTTTACACAATAAAAAAAACTTGGTTATAAGGAGTGACTTTTCCAATTATATACACTATTTATTTCAATGTATTAAATAATATAAAACAAAAATTTAATTTGTTCATCAAAATATCGTAGAATAAGCACGATTAGCTATATCCTTAAATTAGGAAGATACTTTGATTGAAATTAGTTATATTAGCTGCATACGAAACCTAGAATAGATGGCAACTATTCGAGGGCAGAGAGCAGCCTCCGTGATTGAAACACAAATTCGACCCTACCGAGGATCGAACACAGTCATACAATAGTAAGTGTAAGTTAACATTACCACTAGACTACATAGATTCATCGTTGTATGAAAAATAAAATGAACAATTAATTAATATTCGTAATACGATAAGAGTCCTTCTCGACGAACTCCTCGATATCAATATATGTTATAAAAAAAAACTGATATCTTCAATCAAATACTTATGAATTGTAGAAATAAATAAATATACTATTTTTTTTTCTTTTGACTTTTAAAACATAGAATAAAATAGCTTGTAGAAACGAATTATACATTAGTTAATCACCATACAAGTCTGTTGATTTTGCGTGAAAGAAAGACTCTCAAAGTATTTGTTTTTTTTTCGTTACGTTAGAATGCCTACAGAAATGAATAGAAAAAACGGCGACATCTGATTGTATTAGGTAACAAGTATAAAATTAACTGAAACAACAAGAAATTCAAGATTATATGAAAATCATGCTTTAAGACTTTATTCAAAATAACTAATATAAGTGTAATGAAAATCAATTTACATTTTCATCCCTATTTCAGAAGATTTATGTTTCCTAAATCGACAATTAATTAATTATCTCTTTGGACAAGTGAAAACATAATCTTCAATGTTGATTTTTTGGCGTCGACACTTTATTATTTTAAGTGAGCTATTGATTAAAAAAAAAGAAGAAGAATAAGAGATTATACAGAAGAAAAAAAAACAGCAAGTGTATGAGAATATGTTTTATGTCGGCATAGTCCTATATTGTACAATCTATAAGTTAATTCAATAGCGTCTAGCTTGATGAACTGAAGAATAACATTCACACAATTGCTTCTCAATTGTTGTTTTTTTTCGTATTCTTCTTACTTTAATAAAACAAAAGAAACAAGGTTATAGTTTATATTTCGATTCAAATTTCAATCCATCTATTTGTCATCTTAAGAACATACTCTTGATCTTAACTATCAATTTGAAAATGAATTGTTAATGTCTTGTCCATTTTAAATAGAATGCAAACTAAAGGATTAGTTCGAATAAGCGAGAAAAGAAAAGAAATGCATCGCTTTTTCTTTCGTTTCTCACGGTACAATTGCATAATTTTTCTTAGAAGAATTAGCTGCTTTCTCGCAATAAGAAAAACATGTATATATATCTTTTTATGCGATTGCTTACGGCCACTTGAACAATTAGATTCATGATTAGAAAGAATGTTTGTGCGTTCTGTTCTGTTCTTTATTCTATTCGTTGAACGATGCAATAAAATATCATGCAATTAATTTATTCTATTGGATATTAAAAAATAAAACATACGTCCAGAGAGAGAGAGACATAGAGAAAAAAAGATACAGACTATGCATTCATTTTAATTTTTGTGAAATATGATGGAACATAAAGAACCAACAACAGTATCGTCATTGAAGGCGAAACTTTTTCTTATTATCACATTAATTACTACTATATCTTTAATTATCATTATTGCTATAGTTCTATTGACAAGTAGTAATTATCAACAACAACAATCGCCGTCCGAAAGTGCCGTTATAAAATCTCTGAAAACATTTTCTGAGCAATCAACAACTAGTATGTATTGTCGTGTGTAACTTGTGTAAAGTTCCCAGGAAGATTATTTTTTAATTATTTGAACTCGAGTCCAGAGAGTATTACCAATAGCACATGAAGTTCCGAGGATAGAACGAGAATATTCAGAAGACTATTAAATGAACTTATGGGACATCACATTCATTCTTCAAAGCATTTTTTTGAAATATTACCAGAAGCATCAAGGAGATAATCTTACAGAAAAAAATTCCATTTGCTTTTTATTATGTGTAAAAGTTACTCTTAGGAAATGTGGGAGCCTCTCATTGATCTTTTTTTTGAGGTTTATGCCTTTTAAAATGACATCGATTTTTATATTTTATGGCCCATATTGTTTCTTTCCATAGCATAACGTTATGTTCTATCTGATTGGTTCGAAAACATTTTGTTTTACACTAACTAATTTAGTCGTGTTTCTTCTGTTTAGCTTCTACAACAACTATATCTCCTGAAGAAATACAACGATTGTCTCTATTCAGAGAATTTCTCAATCTATCATCAAATCGTCCTAATCCAAATCTATCTCGTTCATCACTAACCATGAATAAATTCATGCGTTCAATTTATCGGCAAACTTATGACGAAATTGGTGTTCAAAGAAAAAAACGTTACCTAAATCAACATTCAAATTTGTATCTATCGGAAGATTTGGATTCCATTATTAGCTTACCAAATCAATATCAACATTCGTCAACAAATATAAGTTATCATTTTGAATATGACGGAGCACTAGACTATCTTACATACGCAGAATTTATTTTACCTATGCATCATGTATCTATGATTCAAATATTTTTTTCAACATTTAATATTTCATTCAATCGAGCTTTTACAAAGGATAAACATTGGTTTAAATTAAACTTAACACAATATACAACATCATTTCCATTAAAATTTCACGTTCAATTTATTCATACAAAACAAAAATCTGCTTCGTTTTCATCAGGGTTTTTAACGCTATATTTTCGACGACCATCTCATGCGATATCACGTCGTGATCTATCATCATTCTATGATAATCAATTAATAACATATCCCGATGATCCATCGTATTGTCAAGTTCGTCCATTACGTACATCATTTTCTGAACTCAATTGGTCATCATGGATTATAGAACCAAGTTCATATGAAATGAATGTATGTTCAGGTACATGTCAGACACAATCCAATATGGGTACTTATTTTATTGTTCAAAATTTACTCAATCAAAAATACCCAAATAGAATTCCAGCACCATGTTGTAGACCAAAACGTTTTTCGTCAACGATTATTTTGTATTATGATGGACCTAATCTAGTTTTAAAAAGACACGAAAATATGCGTGTTGTTGAATGTGGTTGTTCTTCATAATGTAAATAGAAAATAAATATTTATGTCTATATTTAATATGGAATTGCTTGAAAATGATACTTTTTAAATTAGATTAAGATTTTCAATTTGAAAGCAAAGCCATTTATAATTGGCGCCTGTCGGATTGGTTCGTTTACTGACTGTAGAGAATCATTTATGAAGTGTGGAATACATATCGTTGAGTTGAATTTTCTCAAATTTGCTTTTACATCTAAGATTATTGCGTTTTGTTTCGATTTTCTTTGAATCATTAATATATATATATAGCGATATACAGAGTTGAGATGTTATCACATAATTTAACAAACGAAATTTAAAGGGTTAAAATTATTTTTTACTGAATATGAAAATGAAGACCACTTGGAAACATATTTTATTGTAAATCTATTATGCTTGTGTTTTTTTCAACCGATTCTACTAATTACCATTCTCTATATAAGCTAGTGAATTTCTAGAACATTCAGTAAACGTTTTCACAAAACATAACAAAGAAATCGATTTACTCTGATAGGACACTGATAAAAGCACAAAGAGCATTTTATTTTTTATGAAATGTTTTTGTTCTGTAAATTTTACTTGTTATTTATGATTTGTATATGTCGAATCGAAGTTGTTTTCATCAAAAAAAAATCATCTTGAGGGTGTGGGTATGGGGTGTGGGCTGGGTGTAAGCTGGGTGTGACTGTATATATGGATCTTCTTTTCACCTAATATCTCACGGCCACAACTCTTATATCCACGCCTCACACCTACGCCTACCCTTTTCTTATCACTGTACCTATTAATCCTGTAAATTTTTGGCTATTTTTAATGTGATTATAAGATCATATTTTCCGCCAAAACTTTGACTCTGTTTACCAATGAAAAAATATATGATAAAATGATCAGTATTTTTCTAAAGATTATAAACGATAAGTTTCATTGAAAGATTCTTCAAGATCTTTAGTCATTTTTATGATACTTTTCAAATCTTCTACCGTGTCGGCAGAAAAATCGTCAACGCTTTGAAACTTTTTCAAATGAAAAATTTTACTCATATTCGAAAGTTTTAAATAGACTACAGGTTCCTAACTGTTTCGACTCATATTTTCAATCATACTCGATAGATAGTGTACAATATCATCAGACAATTTTATCATTTATTAATCGAACGGAAGTTCAGTCAATATATATTTCGGAAACAAGAGTGGCAGTATAGTTTATCTTTTGTTTTGAAATCATAAGTACTTCGTATGTGCCTATAGTACAGTTAAGTTAACATTAAAAATACGGGTTTGTATATCGTATTTGTGTATCTTTCTCAGAGCTAAATAATAGCCATGCTCGTTATTGGCAATTTTCTGTATTACAGTTTATAAAAGAAAAACATTTAATATTCTGAAATCTCGCGTTAAATTCAATAAACTCTAATACACTTGAGAGTTGACAATATTCTCTATCAAACCAGTTGTATATCACAACATCGTACAATTTGAAAGAAATTGACGACTTTTTTAGGCGAGACGAACGCCATCATTTGAAGAAACTGCAAAAAGAAAAAGAAAAATGCCTCGTTGTTTTTTGCTTCCTCTGTAAAAACAATCAATTTCTGAAAGCAGCCATTGCAAATTATTTACATATTTTCGATCTACTCGTTACAATGCTCCGCAGGTTTGTTCTTCCAATATTTACACATTAAAATAAAATCATCCAAATGAGTTTTAAACTCTTGAAAGCTGTCTGCGATGTTTTTTAAATAAGGCCTTTTTGTTCTTGTCTAATTAAAAAGATTAACGTCTATGCAATTATTCGACTACATTTCCTATTTTTCAGCTGATTCTCATCAATGAGTACAAGTTTTCGATCATTAAGATCATTCTTTATAGTAAAGTATGCAGGGTCGGTGGAGCGTCATTAAGCCAGATGAGGCTCATAATATTTTTTTTCTACCGTGGAATGTTATGAAAGCATCAAGCAGAAAATAAGTCTTCTTTTTATTAAACTTCAGTAAAAATAAAAATGGTCAGTATAAAAAAGAAGCTTAAAAAATACAAAAAAATATGTTTCTCTGCTTCTGCTTTGATGCAAGAATAAAAAATAACAATATTCAGTACAAAAGAAAGTGAGATTGAGCCTTGTCTTGTGAAATCTAGGTGAGGGCCAAGCCTCATGGGCCATAGTGGCTCCGCCGCCGCTGAAAGTATGTAACATGAATACACAAAAAACGTTGTGTTCGATCCAATCCAGCAATGTCAAAGATCGAAAAAATGTGCACTTTACGAAAAGTTCCATGACTATATGTGGGACCTTACATACCTCATGAAATATCACATACTTATATATATAAGTAGCAGAAAGAAAGGCAAAACATGGATAAGCTACAAGCGGATCTTTCCTTTCTCCAGCGAACTTTTCCTTTCACTTCAACTGATTCATCCGTATACATATAAGAGATTTCCATAGAAATACAAACCACAAGGATGAATGATATATATGTATACATATAATGAGCAAAAATAGACTTGTTCATTTTAGCGAACTTTTAATTTCGATGTTTTTTCTCTGTGCATGATTTTATTCTTAGATGTGAATAGAGCATAAGTTTGAAAGAACTTGAGCTAAGAGGACAAATGCGTTCTATATATCTTCGTACGTGTAAATGTGGACGACGATATTCGAATTGAGTGAAGACTTCTATGTATTTTCTGTAGATGTAACTAAACGTTTTATCGAATATTTAGAGGAGACTGCTTTTTATTATGATTGGTGACTAATTTTTATTTATATTAAATGGTGAATATAGATGTTGTCTTCATTGAAGACGTTATATTAAATGACTTCCTTATTTTCAAAAACAAAAATTCAAGAAATTTTTCTCCGTATGATAACCGCATTCAGCAAGAATTATATTTCATTAGGATATATGAATCAGCATTCTTTCATACTGAAAAAAACGTTTACGTGTAATACTATTAGCAAATTTAGACGACATATCAAAAATCATATTAAAAAGCTATTATGTATATTTTATTTCTATTCAGCCTGCCATAATTTTTATAGAACAATCATCAAAAATTAAATGGTGAATAGACAAAGATTTAGATTTAGTTTTGGTTATATGTTGCATGCGAAATTAGAATTCCAATTAAGACTGAACAAATTTAGTATGTTTTTTAATAAATCATAAAGCTTGAAGATATTTCAACAAATAGAAAGCAGGATCATTATACATAAAGGTAAGGGCGCGAGTGAGGGTGAGGATTAGGGGTGGACCGTTGATTTTAATTTGAGTTAATTAAGAAACTTAATTAAGTGGTTTTACTTAACATGTAATATTAATAGAAAAATATTTGCATTGGCCACTTAATTACTTAATATTAAGTGTTAACGCAACATTTAATTTTTAAAATTAGGTGTTAACGTAATACTTAATATTAAGGCACCCCTCCTCAAAAGTCTATTTCAGCCTAGGAACGTCCAAATTAGATGAAACTTTCAGGTTATGTTGGGACTAGAAACAGAAGACTACCATAGAATTTTCAGCCCGAAATCTTCAGGTTTCCGGGAGATATGAACCAAAAAAGGGTCAAAAATGGCTCATTTGGCATCCCGATTATTTCAGCACTAGTTTTATCAACATAGTTTTTTTGTTGTTGG
>OENM01003073.1:0-12176 GCA_900239745.1 Rotaria magnacalcarata | reverse complement strand
TGTTGTCGGGCTCCTTTGTTCAAAGCCGCTGAACACGTTCTACAACATCGTTTAGGCTAACTAGCGTTGTTGGCGGCATGTTGGTTATTAAAGAAACAACTTTATTTTGTACTTTTGTTATTTTGTATAATTGTCACAGATCATGAAAAATAAAATTGTAAGGAACGATTTAACATAGTTTTTATTCCGTAATTAAATAGTTCATAGAACAAAATCATAGTTGTAGATAATAAATGAATATTGGATCATTTTTAGGTTCCATATTATTAAACTATTACTTTATTTTCTTAATCTCTTTAGTGCATCATGAGATCGTTTTTATCGATAGTTGAACAAATAATGTTAGCAGCATAAATTAGAACACATTTGTTAAGGTATACACTAAATATTACACGATCAAATAGAGATTTTTCATAATAAAATCCAATCTGATTACTGATATACTTCATGCAAAAGATTATCTTGAGGTGAACGACTAATCATTTGATATTTTCTGAAGTATTTTAAATATTTGAGTTAAATAACGTAAATGTTTTCATTAACTGTTTTTTTTTCGAACTCCTACCTAACATCTGCTCGTCACAATCGAGCTTAAAACAGATGCACTATTGTACTCGATATTAAAATTTAACTAAAAATCCAGTGCCCCTGTTGTCAAAGAAAATTGATAGGAGTAATAGCTGTAAAACGATTACTAAAATAATTCTATCAAAAACAAACTGCATATTCACATGTCCCATCATATAAAAAACTACTTGTTTTATCTATTGACCAATATATTTTATCATATATAGAAATATACGTCGACAACAAATCGAATGTGGTGTGCTTTGATAATATGGCAAATGCGATACACACTTCGCTACGAGATTCAATTCTCACACATAGATTTGTCTGCCTGAATGTCACTTAGCTATAGAAGAGTTTTTCGTCGATACGCTGCATACAATGCCGGGTCGAAGATAAACAAAAATGAGGAACATGATGGCAAGTTATAGCACTCTCATGAAAAAGGGATTTGAGTATTATAGAAAGATAAGGAATTATTCTTTAAAGAATGACTTCGTTTTATACTTTTCTTATCATGTATATGCAAAGAAATCAGAAAAGTGCATGTGCTCTTGGAAGTATGAGTCACAGTCGAAACTGGTACGGATGATATTTTACCAATAGCCGTACGTGTATAAACTGTCAAACCTGACCGAATCGGTCTGTATACCGACATAAGTCATTCTTTTCACTCTGGTCATTCCGTAAGAGTGAAATCAAACTCTCGATTGCTCAAGCCCATCTCTGAATGACTACAGAAATTATGCAAGACTTCTATTTCACTATAGCACTTTTGTGAAACATGTTTGTCAATGAGTGTTGAAGTATATATGACATGAAGATTGATCTAATCTCCTGCTACGTGTCGACAAAAGAGGGGCTACCCGGACTCATTTTTTCGGAATTGATTTTCTACAGGACTTATTTTTTTTACTAAGGACTTATTCATTCAGAGGATATTTCACCACACACACACGCACACCCTTAAAAATTAAGTTTGATTTTGAAAAGATGAACGAGAAAATTTTGATTTAAATCTTCATGAGATTTCTTTCTCAACTAAAACTCGATCATTTTAATGATCAAAGAAATTTCATGTCAAAAAGATCAATTTTAAACAGTACGAATAAAATTTTGTTGAATATATTGATCTTAAAAGTTATTCAACATTTTTATTAGAATCATTTTTATGAAAAAAGATTCAATTTTCAAATAAGATAAATCGAAATATTTTGAACTGAATCAACTTGAGTCTTTTTCATGCTCTGTCATTATTAGCATTTCATCAGAAATGAAATCGAGATTTTCGAGTTGAATAATAATGATAACTGGAGGATTTCATGTTAGAAAAGATAAATTGAGAGTTATCGAATGTAATCATGCTGACAATTATCTACTTTTCAAATAATAAACATGGATACTCAACTAAATTTCAAACTGAAAAATTGAATAATAAAACCGCAGAAGGAATCGTCCTGAATCGTATTCGACATTAGTATAATCTATACTTCGCATAATTATTTTGAAGTGACTCATTATTGTTGTAATGGTTAATTGTAGAAAAATTAGTCGGTCGAGAGAAAACGGTTGGAAAGTTTTTGAAGTAATTTATTGTATAGCCTTCTCATTGTTTTCATCATATCATTCATATAATCTAGGTATAGAGGAATGGTCATACGACAGTGTCTATTTGACGTTCTGGTAGTGTACGGTGAATGTAAGCATTTTATAATTTTCTGATCAGAGATGGGATCGTTTCGGGTTTGGTTTGAAAAAAACAATTTTCGGTTTAAGAGGCTTGGGTTCAAATTTTGAAAAAGTCGAGTCGATCCTATCTCTGTTTCTCATCCTCTGACTTTACTTCCTATACTATCACAGGAAGAACATTGTGAATATATTTTGCTTATCACACTACTTTCAGGATATTATCCGGGGCTAATTTTTTGATCAATTACGAATTTGTTATTTTGTTGATTGATTCTTTGGTAATATAAATGTTTTTAGTCTAACGAGAAAAAAAGAAAGGCGATTTATGTCTTATTGCATGTGATAAATGATGTATTTTGTTTCTTGTACACAACTACTGAGAATTAATGTCAAGACACGCGTTGATGAGAAAAACAAATTCAAATACACAAAACGTTTTCTGATTTTCTAATGATATATTCAACAAAATGATCATATACCCTCAAAATAAGCAATCTCAAGAAACCATTGAAAATGCATCATCTTTTAAATCTAGTTTTACACAAATTTATGTATCAGCCAATGGGCAAAATTAGTGGATATTGGCCGAATGACTCATAGTTCATTGTGCTGGATAGCACAAGAAGAGAATGAGACAATAGATAAGATGCGGCTGCAGTACTGACCTTCATACATTCGCGTTTTTCTTTCGATACATACCAGTATTGGCTTATCAGCGCCATTGACTCATTGTTTATGTTATTATATTTTATGTATCACAGACTGCTTTATCGCAAAATATAAATTACAGATTATTTTTCAGATTGAAATACTTTTTGTTTATAATGCTATCGTTAGTAGGTATACTATTCTTTGCATTGATACCAATGCATTCAATGCAATATGGAATTTTGTTACCAAATGAAAAACAAGATGATAAACTTCAGTTGCAATCATTTTCCACGAAATCGGAATCAACATTAATTAATAAGATTCTTCAACATATTAAAGAAAAAGTAAGATTAAGTCATTTTGTTCATATACTTTTTGAATGAGAAAAACGAACATTTTAACCAATTGAAATGTAATTTTTTTTATAGACATTTGATGAGAATAAATTTTCTGATTCCTTAAATACGGAGAAATTATTTAACATCATGATGACGTCTGATTTTGATCCATTTCACTATGATTACTACAAGTATTGTTTAGAAACAAAACTCAATACGTCTTCGTTTGGTCCTTCTATTAATTATCGAATAGTCGTATTTACTGTTATTGCTCCAATTTATTCTATAGTTTATAGGGTAATTCGTGATGATTTACTTAATCCTCTCTTGAATATCGATGCCACTAATGAAACGAATATCAATAAACTTCAATCATTCATATCGGATTTAAATGCAACATTTTTTATGACCTTTACTACGTTTAGCTCCAATGAATTTCTCAATACTTCGAGACAACTACTCAGTTATCACGATCTAAAATTAGCCATTGATTCACATGAAATGTGCATATCTAATTTGCAGTTATATCTACATCAACTTCAGAAACAATCGGAAGATATAGCGACATCTGCTTATCAAATGAAAACTTTATATTTACAGAATTTAAATTTGTACAATGAAGCCCAACAAAAATATTCAAAATGTTGGTTTTTTTGTGAAAAACTAAAAAATGAAATCAACTCTCGATATGAACTTTATAAAGCATCTTTAGTTGATGTTTTTAGTAATACCCACTTGTTAAAGTGGCTGAAGACATTTCAAAAGCTGGAAAAACTCTTGATCGTCATTCTATAGAACTCAATCAGATGAAAACCCAGCTATTACCTGAACTACAACAAGAAGTTGCTTTCGACATCATTATCGAAAAATTCAAGGAAATGTACAACAATTTGCAAAATACTTCAATTGATTCCAATAGCTCAGATTATATCATTGATTTATTATTTCGAATTCAATCAATTATAATTCGGTTACACAATATCTATGATGTTGCTCAAGAAAATTATTTTCCAATACCAACTGCTAAACCATTCATCACAAACGAGGATATAGAAAAAATCAAGTTGAAAATCACACAATTGCAATTTGTTTCACAAACAAATGATACACAATCATCAACCACAATATTCTAAACAATACATAGTTTTAGTCATTTTTCTTTCAACACTGTTAAGATTCAAAATGAATAATAAATAGAATAATAATAATCGTAAAATTAAACCTAGAACTAAAGCTGATATATGTGTTTTTATTATATTGATAAAGTAATATTTTCTACACTACAAACTAGATGCAGTTTATTGGCATGTTTATCAGTTCGACTGTTGATTATAATGATTCGATAATGCCTGGCATAGACGTCTATAAGCGATTTCTAATCCGTCAAACGGAACGAATTGAAATTCTTGTTTTTTTTTTTNTTTTTTTATAAATCCAATAGCATAATGAAGTAGCTTCTCATTGAGTCTTTCATACAAAAACCTGCCTTTAATTATTCCTTTAAATCGGCTTGTATAAGTAAGTATCCATGTTATATATTTTGTTTTTTCACAGAAAATATGAAGCTCGAGTTAGTCTTTGATTATGTTCCAGAATATGATCTCAAGTTGTCTCGATATTCCAAAACACTTGAACAAACGGCATTATCTCTGCATTCGGCAAAGGAAATGGCTAAACTGACCCCCATTCAATTGATAAAGTAGAAGAGTCCAACGGCTCACTTCTAAATAGAAAGGATCGAACTGAATAGCATCAATCGATATCACATAGAATGAAAAAAAATGTCACAATTGAGGAAATACAATAGAAAAAGTTCCCGTGAACCTCATTATGATTATCTCTGCTTTAAAACGTTGTGAGAAAGTCACAAAGTTTCTTTGCTTTTGAAAACATATCTCGAGCTTGTCCTTAGCGCACCCTACTGCACCAAAATCACCATAATGAGCTATAAGATCGTGTGCTAATTGGTAGCGAAGATCATCAGGATTTCTAATGATCCCTTTTGTCTCTGATTTCGATTGACCATAACGATATAAACATTTAACATTACTTAGATGTTCAAACGTAGCTACAATCGATTCGTTATAATCGACATCAATGATCAAAAATATACCACCGATATTTTCATCATTTCTTAAGTAATGCTGACGATCATCTTGATTATAAAAACTTGAATAAGAAGAAACAATTTCGTTGAAATATTTCTGTAACTGGTTAGCATTAGCATAATCTTGCATTTTAGATTTGAGCCAAATGAGTACTGTTTTTGGACAAACAAATGATGGATTATTATTTTCCAGTGTGATTATATTGTTATGAACATTTCGTAATTCACTATAAATTCGATTAGCTAAACATTCTTGGCCATTAGACATTTTTACATTGCCCAAATGAAAATATTTTTGTGCTTCCTTTGTATAATGTCGATACAATTCATCGGCTAGTTGACATATAAGATCCTCGTCTGCAGCAAATCGTAGTCGTTGATCGACCTTATTTACATCGCTTTCCAAAATAAAAACAAAGAAATTTTGTTCGAAGCTTGTGTCCGTTGAAGCAAAAAATTGAGTAGTTGGAAAAAGAAAAATTGTTTTATTAGATAGTTGTTGCCATTCGACATCAGATCCATCATTAGAAATCAGCATAATGCCTTTCGTTGATCGATGAAGAGTATTCAACATAGCTGAAGCTAATTTACTCAAACGAGTTGTTAAATCGACAAGAACAAATTGAACATCGTTAAAAGTGAATCTATCGTTTGAAAAATAAATTATGCATACTTGATTTTATTTGCGAAATTTTGTCTTTTAATTGTGCTACTAGGATATGATGAGCAGATAGCTCTCGAAGGAGACATTTGTAATATATAATTGCTTTATCGTATTGATTATATTTTTCTAAGAGATCACCGATTAGACATAAATCACCATTTTGCCGAAGTTGGCGCTTCATGTTTGTTAATATGGTTAAACTTTTGCTATCAGCTAACTTTAACTGAAGTATCCATTTGGAGCTATATGCGTCTGTTGCAGTAGACCAATTTAAAATATTGAACCACACATCAAAGGAACATTGCTGTTATTGTGATCTTTGATGGACGTATCAATTTTATCAATGCATGAAAATTGTGATGCTCCAATATTATAATCTGCATTGATTTCTAATATTATATTAGTCTGAAATTATTATTGTCGATGTTAATAGATTGTCAATCAGGCTTGTTGGTCGATGTACAAAGAAATCCTCGATTAGTGGGTGTGGGTGTCCATGTTGATCTAATAGATATTACACACCCGCACCCTCGTTTTTTTTGTGAGTTATCTAACATTACAACTGTTTTGCATGTCATGCTACTGACAAAAAAACTAGATTTCAAAAAAGAAAAGATAAGAATTTATCATCTGTTTGTTCAGTATGATAGGAACAAAGATGGGGTCGGTAGCGACAGACCGACAGCTAGCTAGTACCTCTCATTAAATTTTCCACTTCTTCTTTTCATATAAAGATATTCAAAACTCCTTTTCAGTTTTAATTACTATAGCGTAGAAAATGTCCGAGGAACTCTTGATGGAAGTTGAGTACATCAACAATATCACTATCGCGAAATAAAACTGGTACCGATCGTCAAGAATCCAGACTGATTTCATCTTTATATGAAATAATCTTGAAAAGTATCACTTTCAATCATAAGAGAAAGAATAGGAGTCTATAATAGTAAAACAAATAATCATATGACAATTAAAAGTACTACCAGCTGCTACGAGGAACTAACAGATATTGTAAGGTAGTGTCCATGTGCTACAATATATTAAGAACCACTTCCCCTAAATAAAATGATGTACTCTATAAACGTGTTTTTACGTATGTCAATATCATCTTCACTCTCAAGAACGTCTTTGTTGATTCAAGGGCACGAATGAAAAAAACATTTAAAAAATAATTATTCTTTGAATTTCTCAAATTTTCTAATAAAACTTTTTTATTTGAGAAGAAAGAGTTACTTTATTTCTGTTGGCCTCATAATCAAATGAATAAATTTATGAGTTAAAATGGATGGATACACATATATGGAATTCCTCTCACGATAATTTGTACTATATTTTATTGAAACTAAAACAATGATATTTAACGTCTAAACAACTATTTCTATTCAACATGAATGACATATTATTTATCTTATTAGATCTGTAATAGGCAGAATTGATGTTCATCGATGTCTATTTATCGTCAATTGCGATTATAGAAAAAATTTCTCATTGTTTTTATTGACAAAATCGGTCAAATTGAATAAGTTCACATAAACNCGCATGCAGTTAAACATGGAAGGTTTGTCGGCGAAATTAAATGATTTACGTGATGAGATTCTTCTTATTAGTAAAAAATTGAACAATGTTGAAGTGCTCTACTCGTTCATAGGTGTTAATAAACTTGTACGTGATTCAATTTTTACGAATCATTTAACAATGACAAGATGTTCTTCTAATGGTTCATTTGATCGATTTTGTTCACAAATTTTACCTTCTATTCATCACAAAATCAAATGGTTGGATATTGAATCCTCATTTATGGAAGATGTTCTTCTTTGCACAAGTTATCCCTATTTATGTGGACTTGGTTTACATAATTTCGACAAGGACATTGCATTACATATCTTTATTGGTGAGAGATTTTTCTTTCAATCATTAATATTTCAAAAATATAGATAAATCAATAAAATTATTTATTTGTTAAAAGATTCTTCATACGATTGTGATAGGATATTTTTTGCTGTATAAATAGTAAAACACAAAAATCTCATTGGAAATCAATGTGTTCAGATAGAGAAAACTAATATTTACTTTAGAACGATAGAAAAAGACTAAAATTTGATCCATATATTTAAAATATTTCATCATTTGTTATTGATGTTGTTCAAGATAAAAATATAAGTGCAACAGACAATACCAAAGCAAATATATTTGTCTGCATTTTAACCTTATTCCGCAAGTTAAAATATTTCCATTATAAGTCAAATTTTTGGTATCAACCATTATTTCAAATTCCTTCAACTATTTCTTCTTCAGCTCTGTTAGAGTTGCATGTCAAATTGAAGAATTTTACTGATTGCTTTATTTATTTACCTGATGATGGTCGTTTCGATTCACTTCAAAAACGTTCTGTTGATATTTATGACATATTTTCTCCACAGATAATAATTGATAACAAAGTAAATTGTTTTCTTTTTTTTTTAGAAACAATTACCCAATCTACAGCTTTTTTCGTTCTATTCTGAACGAGATACAGATAAGTATAATGAATTGATTGTGCCACTTCTACATCAAATGATCAATCTAGAAGAACTCGATTTACATCTTGTTGTGTATTGTGAGAAAAGATCTATTGATGGTTATGATTTGAAATACAATATTATTAATAATTTATTACGATTAAATAAATTTATATTTAACATACGATCACGTCTGTCTATAAACGATCAAGTTTATTTATCATCAAATGAAGATTGTCAACTTTCATTCAATGGTTTTAAAAATAATAAAATTATTACTCAGATCATAAAGAAGGTCAATGTCATACTTATTCATATCTATCCCAAGCAAAATATTATGAATATATTACAAATAATTTTCCTGGTGGATTATTTAAATATGTTCGCGAAGTCTCATTATATGATGAACGTCCTTTTGAACATGAATTCCTTGTGAAAATTGCTAAATCTTTCCCATTCATGGAACGATTAACTGTATACAATGATAAACCACAGAAGAAGGGTGTGGTCGTGGGCATAGCTCTTGCCTGTCAAATTTATTCACACTGACACCCACCCTCACACCCACACCCACACCCTAAAATTTTAAGAGCTATTTAATGATCTTTATTAATAAATTTCAAAATAATTCACAGATCACACACGAATCTTCGGTTTCAATACTTTAGGTTTAGTTGCCACTTTAGCTGTATTTCCGAACCAAGTCTGAAAGTTTTCTTGCTCTCCTTCTTTACTTTGAATTTCGGATGTTTTTTGTTGCTGCTGTTGTGGTAACTTATTATTTGACTCTTGCTTTTTTTCTAAACCTCGTAAGATGACATAAGTATGTTGAAGAAGGATATCATCATCGACTTGAAATGTTTCCAAATCGAGATCACTGACACGATCACTCCATAGATCGGTTCGTTCAAGATAGAGCTGTAAGGGAACATTAAGACTAATATTAGCATTCAACACGCGAATCATCAGTCGTCTGAGCATGGAAATCCAACTATCGACACTTTTCAATGTTTTAGCAATTGTTTCTTTTTCAAATGTCATACGAGGAAATTGACGGCGGACACGTTCACGTTCTTCGTCCGTAAATGTTTCTTCTGTGAGTTCTTTCTTCACGTAAGCACGTAATACTTTATCAAAAGCGTTCTCTTCAATTGTTTCATACAAATCAATGATATACTGTAATTGAATTGTGGAAAATGGTGGCCGACTAAGAATATTATCATTTAAACATGCATATGAGTGGATATGATTTTCGGCGAATGTTTGAATCGTTGTAGTCTCTGAAGCAGTCTCCGGTACACTATTTCGTAAATAGGTAAACACGTAGTCAACTGAGCCGAGATAATTAAGAATATCATCGTTACTCATGGCTCGAAGAAGGCGCTGTAATTTAATTCGTTCATCATTTGTCATTTGTTGTTGTTTGATACGAGCACGCACATCATTGATGAGAGACGTATTTTCACCATACAACTCAAATTGATAGTTGAGAAAGCGCAATTTTTCGGTATCAATCAATGCCAAAGAGCTGATCATATTTCGAAGAGTTATTTCGATTTCTTCATAATCATAAACGATATCTCTACCTTTGCCATATTGATAGTTAATGACAAGACTATCATCGACTAATTTTTCGCTTAAGTCAATTCGATCAAGACGAAGAATATTTTCCAACTGAATCGATTGCAGTGGTATTTTTTTGCGTTTTGTTTCGGTATTGATAACGTTATTAATATTATTGTGAAAGTAATTGACGATTTCATTTTGTAAGTCAGCAATAGTTTTGATAGACGCCGCAAGAAGAAGACTACTTTCATCTTTCGATGTATTCAATAAGAGTGTTGCAATGCTAGTAGATTCGGCGAAGTGTTCCTTTGCGACAGTCCGTTCGAATTTAGGCGTTTGACATCCATAGCGAACTTCTTTTAGTTTTAATGAATACCAAGCATGTAAATAAGCATCGTAGTATTGTTTCATTATATGTTGATCGTTCCCTGTTGTTAAATAATGAATAATTTTCCTTTCAGCTGCATCAATTCGTTTGATACGATAGTTAAGTTTTTCAATAAGATAATTTGTAAAGACAATGATCGGATAAAGATGTTGAATATTGACATAATCTTCAAAACGTTTAAAAAGAAACGTCGTGATTGGATAGGATTTTTCAGCATAGGGAAGTGTTTGCATTTTCAAAATGAATGCGTCAAGAGGATTGGTTGTATGAAACGTGGTGACATTAAAAAAAGTTAAAAGAGGATATTGTTGTTCATCTTCAAACAGTTCATCGACGAAACTTTCGATAGATGGTTTCGAATCACGTTCTTGAATGAATTCAGCATAGGCTTTCTTGTATTCAGCGATCTCAGTAGTTATGGAATCGATATGTGCAAAGATGATTTTCTGTTCAATAAGTTGTTCTATTTGAAGAACACGTTCATTTGTGTTCATAACGCCACGTTTAACTAATTCGTCATTGACAAGATGCTCGACAAGTTTATATAACCAAATATAACATTGTTTGCTATCGGTCGATGATTGAAGCAGAAGAGCGTAATCTTTTTCAAAATGATCACGAAAATGTGTGGTTTTCGGTAGTTTGAAACGTTGTTTCATATCATCATCGGTTAAATAATTGGCATCGTGCAAAAAAAGTAGAAGGCTATGGGTGAGAAAATGAATAAAACGAAATGAAACAGGTCGATTCAAATGATCAGGTTTTTCTCCGATATTACTCATTTCATGAGTATTAACATTATGATATCCGAGACGAGCTGTCATATTGTATCGATCGATATATTGATTAATTACTCGGAAGCCTTCATCAATGGACATTTGGATTTGAGGAGGATCACGTTGGATGAGAACATTGTGTCGTTCAGCACCGATCGGTTTCTTGCACAATGAGCATGTATTACGATCGTTTGGAAGGCCACAATCTTGAAAATAGAACATCCATGGACAATTTCGTGAACATTGAAAAATGTATTTTCCTCCAGCGTGTATAACACCTCGATTGAGACGATCTTGAATTTGAGTACGAACATCTATCATTTGAGTGATGATAGGATCACTGATTGTCATACCGGGTAAACATACAGTTGAAAGATGCGCACCGTAATTGTTAGGCATTTGGCGCTGATTAGTAAAAAGAATATTTCCGAGATAAGTTATTTCTGGTAATGATTTTAAAGATATAAAGAAAGCGACAATATTTAAAGCAACTAAACGTTTATGAATTTCGTTCGGTGGCATGGCAGAATGAAGACGAAAATAAGAATTTTCTGAAAAATTCGAGCATAAAGAAACGAGAAATCTGTGTCCTAATTGTGTAAATGAATAGATAATATCTTTGCTCAAATTACGATCGATATCCTGAACGAAAGGATCATCAACTTTTGTGTTTGGTTCAATAAAACGGCAGTAGTATTGAATAAACCAGCACAAAACGGCATAACTAAGCTTTTGTGATGTACTACAGTGGGCAATCAGCTGACGTAACTCATTGGTTTTGTTCACTTCATTGAGAATTTCGTTAGCTCGTTTGAATTCATTCTGACATTCAAAAAGAGTAGTTGGCAAAATAAGAACTCGACGAATATTTTGAGCTTGTTGATCTCGAGGGCGCTCAAGCAATGGTTTAATCCAAATAACATTACGATTGGTGT
>OENM01003072.1:0-12185 GCA_900239745.1 Rotaria magnacalcarata | reverse complement strand
GAAGTTCTCTCTCCCATGCGCGTCGCTTTTTTGAGATTCTTGAACAAGAAAGTGATGAACTATGGATAAATCTTGATGTCTGGACAGGTCAAGCATATGAAGACAAAAGGTCGCCTAGGAAATACTTTTCCTCAATAGTTTAATGCAGCTTTTCTAGTCATTTGATAAAGCAGTGAAGCCTTAGCACTGAGCTCTATGAGATTTTCGAGACTAGAGTGAAGATCATAGAGGTTAAATACGAATTTCTGGAATGTCATTCGTTATTATAAAAGTTCCAAGAATCCATGGGATTCCGGGATTTCCGGAATCCCACGGGAATCCCGGGAATCCCATGGAAATCCTGGGAATCCCGGGAATCCCATGGGAATCCCGGGAATCCGGAATCCGCCGTTTCCCCCTTGCCTAAAGATCTATGAATATTCGATTCATACTGTTTGAAAATAGGTCCATTCGATGCAAAATGTTTTTTTTTCTATCAGAATATATAAGAACGACTTAGATATTTAATCCTTTTTCTCTCGATAAATTTAAAATACTAGCCCCGATCGGGTCATACAGTTACAAATACTGCTTTTCTCAGTCTTATGAAGTATGGCTTTTCGAGGTATACCAGTAAGATTTTCTTATCGGATACGTAATTAAATGTGCTCTTTCCAATGAAAGAGTTTTCAATTTAAAACTCTATGTAATATAAAGTGTTTTCGCTCCAATACTAGTGTTGGAATCGAATTTCTGTCATTCCTTGGCTGATACTTGATAGCTTCAAACAGAATAATTCCTATGCGACTGAATATAAATATTATATTTGTTTTAAGCACAAAATCTGAGCGGATCTAATTGTTTCTACAACTTTTGTTTTCGGTCAGATTTTTACGTCTGGTCCCCTTCAGGATTATATGAAAACAAAATGTTTTATTCAAAACAACTATTTTATTGATTGTTAATTGATCTATTTTATCTCAAACATCATTCCCAAAGTTTGGAAACTTTTAACATTGTCCACATGGCTTTTGGAGTAAGTTAATTTTTTCACTATCCATGATGGGGACCAGATGTGAAAATCAGACCGAAAACAAACGTTCTAGAATTAAATCGAATTATATTTTCTGCTTAAAAAAATATTATATTTAAATTCAGTCAAGTGGGAATTAATCTGTTTGAAACTATCGAATATCGGTCATAAATGAGAGAAATCCGGTTTCAAGAGTAGTAGTAGTATTGGAGCAAAAACGCTTCACATTACAAGGCGTTTTAATTTGAAAACAGTTTTATTAGAAAGAAGACATTCAATTACGTATTCGGTAAGAAAATCTTTCTGGTAAACCTCGAAAAGCTACACTTCATAAAATTGAGAATAGCAATATTTCTAACTGCATCAGTCAATCTGGGCGGTATTTAGCATTTATCGATAAAAACAAAATTTGAATATCTAAGTCGTTCTTATATACTCTGATAGACAAAAACATTCTGCATCGAAGGGACCTATTTTCAAACAGTATAAATCGAATATTCATAAACCTTTGGGCCAATAGCTGTTTTTAAGTCTTCCCGAGAGTACTTCAGATCTTTCTTAGTATCCAATGAATTTCAAAATCTAAGATGATATTTCTGATCAGGGAACGTAACTTTATCGAAATATAACTACTTGCACTAAAATCTGCATAAAACGTTTTTTCGATCCTTGAGGAGTACGCCAGATTTTAAAAATTGAGTTTTCATAACATACACAATGAACTCGTGGACAATAATCAGAATTCAATGATGATTCTCAAGCTAATAAAATTAGGTGCAGATTTTCTGTGAAGTCAAGTTTCTAATTTGACACACCTCTTTTTTGACCGTGCAATTAGTGTATTCGCCTAGACTGACGGAGAACAATCAGTTTAACAGAAAATTTTGTCATCCTGTCGTATACCACTCCTTTATTTTACTGTTCCTTTTTCACAACTACTAACATCCTTAGCATGTTTCAGTATCTCTAGCACCTGTTTAGCACTTTCAGCACCTATCCAGCACCTTCGGCACTTTATAGTAAAATTTGGTGATTGGAGCCAGCACTTTCCCCCCTGATGTAGTCTCACAAAAGAGATGCTTTTTAATTAAGCGTTCTTCTATTTAAGTAATCATTACAGCTATTTAAAGAGTTGCACACCTATTCAAGCGCTACATAAAACAACTTTCGTTCCTACGCTTTTCCCCTATTCTACTCAATTGATGAATATTAAAAACAAGCGACACAAATTGTTATAGCAGCGAAATGAGAGGTACATCATGATTCTGAAGAATTTTCAAAAACTCCCTTCCCTTCCTTACCATGTCTGATAAAAGTCAACATGACTATATTAGTTTATGTGTTCGTGGTGACTAAAAGAATCATCTATTATTTTTCAATATTGATGTTAATTATCGACGCTGCTCACGAAAAGGTGCACATCATGAAAGCAATAAAGTAGCGAATTCCATCGATACAAAAAAATGACTTATATTATTCTTTGCAAAGATCGTCAATGTAATAGTAACGTATCAACTTGTGGCACAATTGAATAGAAAAAATATTGTTCTTAATAAATATGTAACGAAATATCAGAGTTTTCTCTATTACAATAATATCACTAGATACATATCAAAATCTGCTATATCTATAATATGAACGAATTTGCTATGAAGTATCCGAGTACATAACGAAAATATTGAATAAAATCTAATCAGCACTATAATCTAGATAAATCTCATCTAAATTATGCATCCTAAAGACCGAACACCGCTACGATTATAGAATATCTTTACACATTAAATTATTCTAATAATCATATCAAAAGACACCTGATATCTAACATCTAGATATCAAAAACAAATTACCGTCCAATTATAGCGAAGTCGTACCAAAAATACTACCTATCGCAAGTTAACAAATATATATACAGTATTTACATAGCAGTCAGATACTTAAATAGGCCGAAACATCATTAAATAACTGTACAAGTGATGAAATAGTTATGCAAAGTTTAAATAGTTATCAGTTCTAAAGACTGTTCTACATGAGAAACATTATATTTCTTTTCAGAAACGAGCTCATAGAAATACAATGGCAGTAATTTGGATAATATCCAAGAGATCTTGCTATGGCAATTGACTGACTAAGTGAACTTTTGAAGTGTGCTTCGACAGTCATAGCCAAAAAAGTTTGATTAGATGTCGCTGTTAACAGATTAAGTAATAGAAATCATTTTAAAATTCTGAAAAGTTCATTCAATTTCAACAAATTAATTATTAGTATGTATATTTCTTCAAAAACAAAGCATTATTTTCACGAATGTTGCAAATGTAAAAAATTGCTGAAGTATTTGCATACTTGCTTAGCACTCTAAGGAAACAAACTCGTGTACATATTATTAATGGCGACGCCAACGGATGCAGCAAGTGCTGTACCTGAACAGGAAAACCGAGTAACTTTACGAGATCCTATTCGAGAAAGCGAAGGTTTGTTCTTCACACTTTTCTAATACAAACACTTGCAAAGAAGCTTCATTCTTTAGAACGAGCTAATCAAGCTCGAATTAAACGATTAACAGAAGCATTTAATGTATTCGATCAAGAATCAAATAATACGATTCCATCATCGGAATTAGGTACTGTCGTACGATCACTTGGTCTTGTACCAACAGAAGGCGAACTGCAAGACATTCTTAGTGAAGTAATATAATTCAGCTGAACAACAAAACAATATAATTAAACATTCGTTCTATATCCTTTACTTAGATGTCTGATGATTCAAATCCTGAATCAATTCATTTAGAAAGGTTTCTAAATGTCATGAATACAATATTAAAAGATCGTCGCTATCAAGGTGAACCAGAAAGTAAAATTTTACGAGCATTTCAAGTTCTCGATACACAAAATAATGGTTATTTATCTGAAGACGAATTTAGGAATTATTTATGTAAAGAAGGTATTTTAAAAAATCGAAGAAAAAATATGTTATTCATCTTAAAATTTATTTTCTATGGTTCTAGGTGAACCATTTAATGACGAAGAATTTCAAGATTTTATGACAATAGCTCTTGATGATGAAACAAATCATAAATGTACTTATAAAGATTTCGTACAACATCTCGTCGTCGAAGATAATGATTAGAATAAATACTCAACCTCTTCCTTTTTTTCGAATTTTTTATTAAAATATATTCCAAAAAAAAACAACCACAAAAATAACATATTTAAGTAGGATTTATGTTAAGATGACTAAGCCAATCAGTACATTTATCATGATAAGTATTTGTCGTTAATCGAATAGAAGGATCTACAATTAGTAGTGGTTGCCCATCAACCGTTAGTATTTTATTGTTTGATCTTAGAAATATTTGATCTGGCGGTAGACGATTATCACTTTCAGATAAATCAAAAAAACTTCCATTTAATGAATGACGTGATGATAAACAACTAGGTGTTTGCATACCACCATTAGGACCAAGTAAATTCATATTACAACGAATTGATATCGATGGAGATTGAATAAGAAGGTTTTTTTCATTGTATTTCAAACATTTTAAAAGATAAGCGTTTGGATATGAATGTGACCGTTTTAAAAGATTATTTAAATGTTTAGAAAATGTATAATGTATAGCACCACATAAGTCTTTGTATGTTTCATTACAATTCGGTAAACTCCATGTACGTGAAATAGTGGAAGTTAATTTTTTCGGGCTTTCAATTGGTTTTTGTTTGCCATCCGATGAACAAGTTTCAATAACAAATGAAGGCACTGGCTGAGATGAGCGCATATTGTTTGCTAGAATCTATTAATATAATTTATAAAAGTAAAATAATGAAAAATCTACTACGTGACTATAAAACAAAAGAATTTGTCACTCGTTCAATTATGTTTTTTGAAGTGCTTCAATGCATGTTTACAATTATAAAGATGAATATTCTCTTTCATTTTTTGTACTACGCTATATACGTATATATTAGTATAAGTTAGAAAACGAGCGTAATGTATTCAATTCAACCATAAGATAGGAATTCAATGACTATTCTATTACTAGTGTTTGTCAATTTTCAGTTCTTTGATTAATACGCTTAAGAATACAATCTTTTTCTCTTCTTTTTTTTATAGAGGAAAATTAATTTTCTTATTGTGTTCTTCTGAGAGAGAAAAAAAAAGATTTGATATGTTATTACAGATGTAAAAAAAAGGAGTAGACATAGATGCAATTATTTTCATATTTGTGTTAATATGATGATGAATATAAATACAAGAAGTCAAATTCTTTTCATTAAATTTTTGTACTTCTTTCTCATCGTTTAATATTTACTTAAATTATTTTAAAAATTAAATACATAGTATTAGCCATGCTATACCTTCCACGTTATTTTGATCAATAAAAATGAATAATTAGAAGTTAAATTCTCTTACATGTTACTCCTTGCCTTTCAAGTCATAGTGATTTTTTCTTGGATTTTCCCTTGTTCTCTGAAACGTTAGTTGACTTGTGTTTTTCCTCACAGATAAGATTGTTTATTCTTTTCTTTTTTTCTCTCGTCAAAATGAGTTAGAAAAACAAGAAGAAAAGAACAGGATAAAATCTTCTCTTCAACACAGATCTCACTATCATAGACAAATCTATTATTTAACCGAATATGTAATAGGAAAAAAATATTTTTCTCCGTCAAATAGAAGAAGAAAAATCTTCCTCGTCGTTCAACATGAGTTTCTAGTCATCAAAACATAAAGTGACGCACTCTTCATAGTCTGTGCGACATCTAAATATGTTATTTCTTGTTTCCTTTCTTTTTTCTTCGCTTGTTAACCATGATGTTTATTGTAAAAAATAAAACCAATAAACAAAAACAACGAAAAATAACAATGCATTAATAATCATATCAACTTTTGCGTAGCATATCGGTCAATTGTAATATTGATTTTTCTAGTTCTTGCGTGTCATTCATAATTTTTTCATCAGTTGTCATTAGTGATGAATCATATTTCTGTTTTAACCGAGTCATAACAGAATTTAAAGTCAGACGTATGGAATGACATGATTGTTTAAAATTTTCATTTTCAACATGTTCACCGAGTTTTTCAATTGTTTCTAATAAAACGAAGTGAATTTTAATTTAATCTTATATTAATAATATATACTAGCAGCCAGTTTATTTGATAATATAAGAACACTTCTGATAGTTTCGATTTCATTTTCCCAACTTGATGTTTGATTTATAGCACATCGATGTGCTCGCTGTAATTGTTGTAGAATCTTTAAAAAGAAAATAGCAAGAGTTTTTTTTATTTTATTATAAAAACTAAATATAGATAAATGAAGTGATGAACATCAATTGAGTCGGTCTCAGTTACTAGCATTGGATCTAACTAAATCAACTTTTTCTTATTATGAAAATTTCATTTCTTTGATCGAATAAATCTTAAGTCAATGTTTCTATTCAACGAATAAATACAATGGTAATACGCTATTTATTTTAGTTTCTATAAATAAAATTATTTTATATTGAAATGAACCCATTCTCATTGACACATACTTTCATATGCCAATCAATTGATGTATCATCTTTTTTTAATTCACATAAATCACTGTATAATTCCCAAACATCAGCATCATTTGTTACCTAAGTTTCTTTTGAAATAGATAAATAAAATTTTGCCATTTTAAAATATTTACTTGTGCAGTTAACCTTCCAAATAGTTCAAGAGATTTTTGATAGATCTTCAACCATATTTCATTTTGTTCATTTTCAGATAATAAATTTACTAATCGTTGTAAAACCTTAAATTTTCTTTTAACATAGACAAAGAATGTTAAACTTCAAATAATCAACGTACTTCTTTGTCCACATATTTAGTTTTAAGATCAATTAAACGATGATACGCTTGCATAACATCTTCGATTTCTCCGCAATCAGCGCTAGTCTTTAAAAGAAAATACTCAATATTTTTATCTGTTTTTTTACAGTCATGATGTAAGTCTTGAAATCTGATGTTGAAAAATGATCATTCACTTTGTAGACCACATAAGTCCTTGTCCGTTCTCTGCACCATTCTGTTTTGCTCTATGCAAAGCTTCAAGATTTCTCAATCAACCGAAGTTTATACTATTTTGAAGTAAATTTCAACTTGTTCAGACATTGTTTTGTTTTTGTATTAAAGAGTAGTCAAAGAACAGTTCGCAATTGAACATTCAAAACTCTTCATAATTTCTGCGAATAATTGTCAGATGTTTGATATTTTTTCTGCACCGAAAAGATACTACTGCTCGACTGAGATTTTCAAGGATTGCTATCTCATTATGAAGTGTCATATTTTCTGCATTGAGAACTATCACACTTCTAGCAGTGCGTTTAAATATTCTTGAGTATCATTTGTTTCTATCAGTAACTATTGTCAAATTTCATCAGGTAACGCAGGTGGTTTAAGCAGTTCACATGCAGTGTAAAAGTGAATTTTAGTTAAATCCAAAAATGTCGTTTTGTAATTCATGAACTCTGGCGACAACTTTGAACAGAAGAAAAAAAAATATCATACAGAGAATTGACAGAGACTAATGTTGTCTATGTGAAGAAAAGCTAAACGTTAATATAACTTTCCAAGAATCAATTCATATCTATTATATTTATTTTATGTACTAATTTAATTAAGCATACCCAAAGAAAGTTTTCCCATACTTTCCAATTATCATAATTACATTTAATTGCTTCCAGAAAAACTTTATGTGCTTTATCTCTGTAAAAAATTCAATAGTAAACATCAATGAATATTTAAAAGTTACTATTTTATTGTTCTTTACTTTTGTTTTAATTTTATATGGCATGCAGCTAAATTATTCCATGCCTCGAAATTCTATTAGAACAAAAAATAAAAATATCCATAATAATAAAGAGTTCTTCGACATAATTACATCTGTTTCAATATTAGTACAACGACTATACGCTCGTACACCTAATTCCCATTTTTCCGTACGAAATGCTGCAGTACCAAGCCAAAACCATGTGTCATGCTAATGAAAATCTAAATCAATAGACACGAATTATTCAAATGCTTTTTTCCCTACTTGTAATGAATTGATTTCAACAGCTTTTAATAAATGTTCACAGGCTTTTTCATACTAGATTCATTAGAAAAGCAAGAAATAGTGTTTAAAATAACAATGATATTATTTTTCTCGTTACATTTCCTCGATTAAAATAATATTTTCCCATTAAACGTTGTGCACGTCCATTACGTTCTTTACTTAATATCCATGCCCGTTCAAAATATTCTAATTCATCAGTAACTTCACCTAATGAACAGAATAACTCCGGTGTTTCTTTTATTTTTAATTGTTCACGAATTACATGTTCAGCCTAAATAAATTCAATAGAAATAATTTTATCTTTTATTCAAATAAAACAATTTACTAATGAAAGTTTTTTTAATATTTGATAACACGCTATAACATCAGACCATTTTTTTAAATATAAATATAAATCGAGTGCATTATTAACGAGACCAAGTTTAACATAAACGTGTGCAATATAACTCTAAAAATACATTTTAAGATTAAAAAAGAACAAAATCCTTTTTTTAAATTTCACTTTTAATTTCCATGTTGGATAAACTGGTGTTGAATGAAAATATTCTAAACGAAACGAGCTTGAAGGATTTTTATAATCAAATTGATCAATCAATTCCTGAATAAAAATTAAAGATTTTTCAAATGATTTTTTTTAAATTGAATATACTTGTAATTGTAATAATGTGCGTTCAATTTTACGTTTATTTTCTGTTTCATGCTGACAACGTAATATAAGTGAACATGTTTGAATGCACCAATTTAATGGCCGAGCTAATATATACTAGAAAGACAAATATTGTATCATTCTGACTTAGAACATTAGATATTTAATAATAAAATAAATCTCTTTCTAAATTGGAATAAATACGAATGTGAAATAAAAATAATTGTATCTGATGCTTTCTTTTTTTTTTGAGTGTACTATAATAGAATTATCATAAGATGAACTCAGTAAAGTTAGTAAAATTAGTTGAGACATTTTCACGTGATCTAATATCATTTAATCTAAGATTAAAAATATATTTTTTTTTTATCAAAACGGACTGGGTAATAAGTATAGATAAAGCACAATTCTATTTGTACGAGTCTTCGTTTTTGACTACATAGTACTATGGCTTTCCATTTTGAGTTTGTTCAAATACTAGTACTCAGTAGACAAAAACATATTAGTGCTTTTTATTTCAAATAGCATAATCTATTTATTCTACTTATCATCATCTAAATTGTAATATTCAGTGAAAATATCTAAGAAATAATACAGTTCCGAGAAATTTGTATACATTTAAATGAACATCGGTGATTCATTATTAAACAATAGATAAAATCGGTAAATAGGATTGTTTTGGTTTTAAAAAAAATTAAAACTATGACACTATTTCATCGCTACTGAATATTTTGCAAGAACCATAGAAATCGTTAGACAGGCTTATTAAAGTCAAAAGTTAGTTTGATAGGATATTTCAATGTTCATAGTCAAAGTTTAAATGCATACAGTTAAAAACGCTAATTGTTCTTCGGTTGTAATTTCATGACGTGGATTATTGATTTGCCGATCATATCTTAAATAAAAATACTCTTAAAGTTTAGTAAAACACAATGAAAAATAACTGACATGACGAATAATAAAGTTAATTGTTCAATAATATTCAATTGAATAGTTAAATTTTGATTATCGGTTTCATTTTTAAATTGAATTTGATTAAGAACCACATCATCATTTAATGCCATGTTCTAAAACATAAAATAATAACATATTTTCTTCTTATTCAATCGATTTTTACTTTAGGTAATATCAAATTCTCCTCTGTTGCTATGCTGTTATTATTATTATTAGTTAGTGTTTCGTCAGTTTTGTTTCTTGTAATATCAAGAAGTAATTGTGATGTATCATTTATTTGATAGCGCGTTCTTTTACCGAGTTGACCTATAATTAAATTAAATAATTTGCTCGTGAAAGAAATATCTTTTTACCTGTCAAATTAATTTCTAAACCCGAAATTTGAATTGCTTGATTCTTAGCTACTTCTACTTGTTTCCAATTGTAATAATACGCAAATATATAAGCTATTTCAATAGAGAATAAAGTCTGCTGTGTTCTACAATAAATATAAATTTCTTTCTCTATTTTTCTTTTTCATAATTTAACTGTTTTACTTATTCATGTCTGGCTGACAAATGAAGACTAAAAACGAGAAGAAAATATAAAATTAGAATAAATATTGATTGTGTTTTTAGTTTGATAATTACGATTATCAATACATGTTTGGATATTATTATATAATGTCATTGAATGTTCATCTAGCATTTTTTGATGCGTAAATAACGTTCGCATCGTCCACCAATACCAAGTCTAAAAACAATTGATAAGATGCATACTTTCGTGAATGTGAATATTCGTACCCAATTTTTATTTGTTTGATTTTGTGAAATATTGAATATTTTAGTTGCTTGATATAAATAATCTAAATGTTCAATAGTTGCAACAGGTATTTCACCGTCACAAGTTAATTGTTCATTGATTGTAGACTTGAAAATAAAAGTTTAAAAACAAATATACAGCAAAAATAATTATCTACTTGTGGAATGGGTATTTCTAGATTATCAAGTTCACATTTTGGTCCAAGAAAATTATTGATAATGAACAATTGAAGATATGCAATGCCGATGATTATATGTAAAAGATCAGCTAATCTTTTAAACAAAAGAAAATATCTTAAAAATCGACATTCATTTATATTTATTTTCAACTAACTCTTCGTCATGATTTAATTTATCCATAATCTCAGTCCATTGAGAATCATCATGATTTTTATTAATAAAATCTCGTAGATTTGGATTTTCGATGAAGATTTTATCATACGAACCATTCAAAATATAATGAATAAGTTCATTCAACCATTCTAAATGATGCATATACAAAAACAAAAAATATTATTTTTCAAATAATTCTATCCTAATCAAAATTCATCGTCAAACACACACCATTATCTATATATTTGATTTGTGTGACAGTATGAATACTTGGTGTCGTAAGTAGATCGTTCCATATTTCTTGTGATATTTTCATGGTAAATCTAAAAATGTTTTTCAGTTCTCAATGTGATGTACGAACATTTTAATGGAGAGAGAACATTCGTCTTTCTGACTAGCTAGCGATCAGTCGCATTTTTCTAGGCCTCTTGGTTGAAATTTTCCATATTTTGCACTTGAGTGACCTCGATTTTCTGCTCTTCTTTTTCTCGATATATTTTGAGTCTCTTTTGAGAAATTTTCTTTCATCAGTATCTGAGTCAGGACTCATATACAATTTCTAGGTGTTATTCGGAGATGCCTCCGCAAAAAGGAGGTGGAGTTGCCGGTGGTAAGCAGCGGAACCAAAAGCCTCGACAGTCAACTTAATCAATCAGCTGTAAAAAATGGTCATTCACAAGTTGGAAGAACGTTATTGGCTGGAAAATCCACCCAATCAAAATTTACCATTGCCCCGCTTATTATAGAGGGAGTCAAAATCAGCAAGCTTCAACTTAATGATCTATTCAAGCAGCACTTAAATTATGTTAAAATTCATGATATATAATTTAGTCGATCTGGATCACTTACAGGGCGGGAAAAAATGTTTTGATAGGGGGGTACCGCTATAATTTCAAATAGAAGATATGATGTGTTTTATACCAAATGAAAGCTCGTGAAAAATGGGATTTAGGAGTATAGTTAATCGTTGATAATATGAGAGTAGGATATAGAATTACGAAAACTTTCAATTTTTCAATGCATAATTAGGCATTTCCACGGGTAGTCAACCACTGGAAACGTCAGGTTTGCTCGTCTTTCAAGCTTTATAGAGCTCTCTTCGCTGATCATTTTGGTTAAAAAAAGTTTCTAATTTGATTCATAAATAATGATGCTAGGGTCAAAATACTCATGAGCATATTAGATCTATCAGCCACAACAGCTTGACATTGTCAGTATTTTGGCCCTAGCATCATTATTGATTGATCAAACTAGAAATGTTTTTTAACCAAAATGATCAGCGAAGAGAGCTCTATAAAGCTTGAAAGACGAGCAAACCTGACGTTTCCAGTGGTTGACTACCCGTGGAAATGCCTAATTATGCATTGA
>OENM01003070.1:0-12203 GCA_900239745.1 Rotaria magnacalcarata | reverse complement strand
AGCTGTCAGCAGGATACAATTCAATGCTAAATTGTTTACTTAACTCATTCTCGACGTTTTCAATATTTTTATAAGTTCGACATTTTTTCTTTCGATATTTGTATCTTTCGGTTTTTTTTTCGACATTTTTTAGTTCGACCATTTTTTTTTCGATCTTTTTTATTTCGGTATTTTTTATTTCGACATTTTCTATTTCAACGTTTTTTTTTCGACATTTTTAGTTTCGACCTTTTCTATACCATTCTATTTCTTCGTCCAATACTCATCATTATTCAGTTCGAATTATCGAAAAAAACAAAGATTCAATACTTCGTAGAAAAAAGAGCAGACATTTATCATTAAGTGATCCCATAAAAAGAGATCACACTAGGTGTGATTACTATATCGTTTATCGGACGGAGAAAAGTTGTGTGTGTGATGATGACGATTAGAAATAGTTGGAAATGATGCAGAATTCTTTGAATGATTTTTCTGAATCATCATCAAAGCAGTTGTTGTGGAAGATGGTGGAGTTTTATTAAGAGTTGGAGTTATATGACCACTGGGATGGTGGGGTCGGAGTTGATGAAGAAGGAAAAGCACCAATCGCAAGTGAATTGTTAGATACTGTTCGTTGATGTGTTAGTTTAGGAGAAGATAAAAGATCAGCATGAGATTGAGAACGACCGAATTGAATGTTTCTTGTTCCTAATTTCGACAACGTGTTTTGACTTTATCAAAACGTAATTCAATAGATAAAGCCCAATCGGCAAACATATCAAGCCATTTTTGTTCTTGACGACGAGCTACTGATGCTTTTACTGATTCTTCTGTTCTATAAAAAATAAAATAAAATAAAATAAAATCGAAATAGATTTTATCATCTTACTCAATTTCATTCGGTGAAACAAAAAATCCATATGTATTCGGTACTTCATCTCGTTCTTGTTCATTATTAAGCGAATAGTTCACCATATTTTCTATTCTTTTTTTTTCTTATTCAATATTTATCATCATTTAAAAAAGAACTCAAAACTATCTTTTCACAAACAACATTAATAAAATATTTATTAGAGATTCATTTTGCTTTTTTTAAAATGATGTCCACTATCATCATCATCACCTAATAATAGATCTTCTTCATCATTACGAGTATTATCAATTGATACTTTCGGTTGGCTTAGATTTGGTTGTGTATGATAATATGCATGTAAACGAAAATCTTCGTTTTCATAAGGAACTAATTCATCAACAATCGGTCGAAATGATATTCGATCACCAGGAGAAAATGTTCAATATGCACGTATTAATTTATGTCTAAACAAAAAAACATGTTTTTCAAAAATTATCAAAGGAAATTTTCTTCTTACAAAATCTCAGGACAATTTTGTGCACGTTCAAGAGTTATATTTCCATAAAGAACATAATGTACAACTTCTTCATTACCATAACCTTGATACGGTTGTTCACCTAATGTTGCGATTTCCCATAAAAGAACATCAAATGACCTATAATAAATATTAGATTTTTCCAAAAATGAAATTTGAGTGTTATTATCAAACATCAGATACAGTATCAAATCTTCCATCTCGTAAGCTTTCTGGTGCCATCCAACGAATAGGGGGAAAACTTCGATCACCACGTCGATAATTATCTGTTTCATATGTATCTCGAGTTAATCGAAAATCTACGAATAAATAATTATTCGAAAAAAAGACTATTTTATTTAAATTTTACCTCCAACTTTACAAACATGATTTTCATTAGCAAGACAATTTCTTGCAGCTTAATCTCTATGTACAAATTATTCATCCTATAAATAATACATTCCATCAGCAATATCCAATGCTAATTGAATCATTGCTGATTCAAGTAATCTTGCACCATTTGGCTAAAGAAAAAACAAAATGTTTCAGAATTTTTTTCTTCTTTTTCAAATTATTATTTACATTTATTTCACCTTGTCGATGACGATAAAGATAATTTTTTAAATCACCATTTTCCATTAATTCCATAACAACATATGGAGAACAGATAGGACAACATATACCATATAATTGTATAACATGATGACATTGAAATTGTCTAGAAAATAAAAGATAAATTATTAAAAAGAGATTTATTTTAACTAATTTCATTATTGATGCTTCTTGTAATAAATCAGTTGGATGTGTTGTTCGAAGCTATAGCATATCAAATAAATTAGATAAAAATAATGTTTGTTTTATTCTTTACTTTAATAGCACAGGGTTTCAATGTTCCATCTGGTAATTTTAAAACACCTTGATAAACTTGTCCGAAATGACCTTGACCGATAAGCTTATCAATTGTAACTGAATCTTGATCAATTTCCCATTGATCAGATGTATATAATTCTAAAAACAAAAGCTTATTCAATTAAATAAATGTATGTATATAAAAAATTCACAAACCATAATTTGGATTTTTTGATATAGAAGCTTTATTATCTCCTCGACTATATTTATAATAATAAAATTGTGCACCGATAATGATGATTAATAAAAGTATAATTGAACCAATGATTAATATAAATAATATTAAACGATTTTGTCGTGTTAATTCATTACCTAAAAAAATATTTATTTATAAATTTAATTAATATATATACAAAACTATTTTACTTGGAAAATCTTTTGTTGTAAAAACTAATTCAACAAATAAATTTGTTGTATTGAATGAATGCGAATCATCATTTATTTTTTCTCGATCTTCATATTCATTATTTAATCGAGCAATTGTATAGGTTATTATTCTTAAACGATATGTTGTTCGAGGTAAAAGTGGTACATCTACTGAATGAATAATATGTCTAACACAACGTTCATCTTTTGGTCAATTACTACTAGCTTGTTCGATATGGATTATATAAAAATATATAAGTCCATTAAGTTGTAATGGTTCTTGTCATGATATATGATAATTATGAGATTTTATATTTGTTGCTAAATGATCAGAATTTTGCACAGGAGCAATTAATTGTACATTACGGACTATAATCACGTGATGCTAAAAATAAAATAAATGATATTTGCATTTCTATCTCGTTCTTTTTTAAATGAATACATACGATCACCGGGTTTTGTTCTAACGGCTAATATAATTCCATTAAGACTACAAGCATCTGACAAAGGTTGTTTTGATACATTATGACATGCAAATACTTGAAACATATACATTTGTGCTTCTTTTAAACCTTCAATAAGTACTCTTGTATCTGATATTGAACGATTATATTCATTAATATATGGTTTATGTTCGACAACAGGTTGTTCTTCAGAATTAGATTTATATTGATCATTAAAAGTACTACTTTTATCTTCAAAATAATGATCTAAATCATTGATGATCGTATCTTTAAGTTCTGGACGAATAAATAATGGATCTTTTCATTGACTAACAGAATTAATTAATTAATATTCAAGAAGGGATAAGTCAGTAACAACTTGATCAATACCAGTATTTTGTTCAATTTCTTCATCTGTTTCATCATCATTATTTGTAATTGTATCAGTTAAACGATTTTTTGGTCTTGAACATCGTGTTGATTGATTTAGATTTAAATTATCCATTGAAACACTTTCTTCTGATCGCCAACGATCTAAAAAAAGAATCTTTATTAAAAACTATTCATTTTTTTTATCTATTCTTACCTTTCATTAAACAAAGTAATTTGGAATTATTTACTGGTAAACGATCATCAATAGGTGCATAATAAACTAAATAAGTTGTTATTGGTTCATTAGGTTTCGATGGTGGTTGCCACACTAATTCAATAGTTGAACGAGATAATGATTCACCACGTAAATTAAGTATTGGTTCAGGTTGTTATTGTAATGTACGAAAATATGAAATTGGAGAAAATAATCCAACAGTATTAACATGTGATGTCATCGATGCATAAACAGCATACCATTCATCACCAAGTAATGATGTTAATTCAACACTCATTATAAATGAACCACCTAGAACCAAACGAGAAGTTCAAGAATGATTAGAAGAGATGTATGTTTACCATGTGGTGCTGGATTATAATTAACTTTTCGACTAATCGTAATCATTTATGTGATTGTGTTGCATCAAAATGTGTTTCATTTTTAGTTCGGGTTGATTTATAATAAACTGATAAAAATGGACGACGTAAATGTTTAGCTTTTTCACCTGAACGGAAAAATAATTCTTTTGGTACTACAACATTTATTCGTGTTGTTAATGAACGTATTCTATCAATTGTTATTGTTAAAAAATTCGATTCACATGAAGCTAAGTAGCCATTTGCATATTCATTCCATGCATTTGGTGTTACTTGAAGTTCTTCAAAAAAAAACATAAATCTCATCATATAAAATCTAAAAAATTAAACCTTTTTCATGTGTTGTTGTAAAATTAATAAAATCCACAATATGTTTTAAACATAATCTTACATTTCGTACAATATTTAAACTTCGTTGAATAATCGGTGGTGAATGCGTATTTGGCCATAATTCAGTTAAAAATTCATTTTCTTCAATCGTTAATGTTGCATTTGTTGTTATACCAAAACGATGTAAACGAGAAAAATACTTAAATGTTGAAAATACTTTAACATTATGTATTGTAAATTCATGATCAATTTGTTCGAGAGAATTAAATGATGTAAATGCTTCAGAAAAATTATTTCCACGAGATTCAACTGTTGCTATATTATATATATATGTCGTAGGATAGATTAAAATCCAGTGCAGATTAAAATAATTTGGATCTGAACTAGTTCAGTTTAAAATTTTTCTTTGTTGAAATCGAAGTTATTTTAATCTGAACTGAATTTCAATCTGCCCTACAACATATATATATATATATTTAATGTATGAACACGTGAACAATATTTTAATGATTGAAAATCTATTGAATGTATATGTTTTTCTCTACATGCACCATTGCAATAATTATTTTCTGGAGATGATTTACAACGTATACAACGTGAATATGGCATACGAATACAACACCTGATGGACAGGATAAAGCATATTCATTTATTTCTTCTAATATATACACAGTACCTGTAAAAAATGATGTACATTCTTGACGTGTGACATATAAAGAACTATTTTTTCATTTTTTTATCAATTCATTCATTGATCAAATACTTGAATAACACAAATATCTTTTCGTCTAACTAACATTCGACTTTATTCTGTTGTTATACATAATGAACCATGTTGTGCAACTATTTAAAAATAATAATAATAATAAAAAATCCCTATAAAACAAAAGAATGAAATGATTTACTAATAAAGAAAATCTCCGTTAATATTATAAAAAGCCCGATTAGTCATAGAACTATCAGAAACATAGATTGAAACTAAAACACTATGACGAGAACATGGATCATGAGTCTATACATATTGTTGATAAAATCTACACAAAAACCATTTAATTTTTTTAATTATAATTCTTCTTTTTCTTTTTCTCAAGAGAAAGTAAATGACAAATGTATTAAACAAAAGAATAGAATAAATAATCGAAACATTTATTTGTTTTAGAAAATTTAAAGAAAACAAAATACATAGAATTGAATTTATGAAAACTAATATATAGAAAAACAAGATTTAAATTAACAACAAGATTTAAACTAACAACAAAATTTAAACTAACAACAAAATTTAAATTAACAACAAAATTTTTTTTTATTTTTTTTTAATTATTTGTAAAAGTTCGTGTTTTTCCTGAAGCCATTGTTGTTTTTCCTCAGTTAATTGTTGCTTTTCCTGAGCTAATTGTTGCTTTTCCTGAGCTAATTGTTGCTTTTGTTGAACCAACTGTAACATTTTGAATAATAATAACGAGTTGATTCCATTAGTACTCTAAAAAGGAAATTCAAATAAATTAATGACTAGGAAGAAAATCAAACAAAGAACTACATTATATCTATCTATATTCTGAACTATTCCTATCGTGAGACGTGCTTGACTTACTGATTTATTTTCTTCACGGTCATTATTTTCTTTTTTAATAGACATTATTTTCTATAACTGATAGAAAATGTCCATCAAGCAGCATTTATATATATGATGGAGGTGAGAGTGAACGATGCCGTCCGCGAAGAGCAATGATTACTCATTGTTCTTTGACTAATTGACTTAAATAGGATATATTATTTTTCTTTATATCTATTGTTCACCTACTATCAGATATCTCTCTATTGGCGGTGTTAGATTTAAGTAGAGGCAAATGTAAGATGAAGGCATCTCAACAACTATAGAATATTTACTTCGATTATATTTTTAAAATTTTCATATTGTTGCTTTTTTTCTTCTAATTCTCCACGTTCATTGATTAATTCATCAAGTAATTCATGAAGCTAAAAAAGAAATAAATGATAAATCATTTCTTTTTTTTCGATCTACTTGTTGATTTTCTCTAAGTTGATCAACCAATTTTATTCGAGCACGTTCAGCCAAAATCTCCCAATAAAAATTCGGTGCTTGATCTATAATATCAAAGATTATATTTTTATTATAATCCATAGGAAATTGAGACGTATAATCAGAGAAACTCTTATCGAGACCAAGGATATAAACAGAAATTAAATGCAATCTTCTCAATAATTGCATTCAATTTCTAAACAGACTTTGATAATTGAAATCAGAATACACTATTGACAAAACTTATTATCATACATAAGATTAAATATCTAATAAATATCTTCTCAAACAATTGATATTAAACCTGCTCCTTACAAAGATCACTTTGATCGTAAATCATATATTTATTTACTTACTTTTAATAAAAATTTTAAAATCTACATCACTCATATTTTTTCCTTCCATTAATATATTATTTAAATAATTGGATTTATTTGTAACGTTCGAAGATTCATCAATATTTCCTGAATTATATAAACTATTTAATATATCTTTTGTTTTTCCAGAATAACTTGAATTAAGTGTTTGATGAATTTTATTTTCCATTTGTTCAACAATTGTACCAATATTAATTATATGTTGACTAAAATCTGCTATTTGATGATCAGATTCAAGTTGTTGTATTAATTTTCCGGTTAAATTCATCATGCCAGACATTGTTTTATCTGTGTTTAACCAAAGCATTACTGTTGATGTTAATTTATAATGTGCTGAATGATCGTTTTGTTTTTCTTCTACTACAACAACATGAATTGAATCCCGACAACCTTCACGTGTACTACTTCCATGATAAAATTTTTTAATAAGTATAACACCAGCAAAACCATTTTCAAGATTCCAAAAATAAACTGAAGAAACACCACTATCAAAAGGCATTTTATCATATTGTTCAAACATTTGATTAGCTTCGATTTCAAGTTGACGAAGACTATCTGATGGAAGATTTCCTAAATAAAAATAAATAATTAATTCACTTTTTACATCCTTAAAAGAATATCTTCCTAAAGATTCATTAATTTTTCAGAGAAAAATAAAGAAAGAGCAGACATTTTCATTATCTGTATAATACAATCAATGACATTAAATTATTCGATTCGATAATACGCATAATCTTGCTCTTAATTTCATTAGTTTGAAATTATCATTAATCCAAAAATAACGATAGTGACTAATTGAACGTTGAAATTTTTTAACATTCATCAAAATATCAATTTCGTAAAAAACAATCAAACTATCCATGCTAAAGTTCGACTCTAAAAAAACAAGATTTCTTTTAAAAACATACCATTAGATGGTGGTGTATAAGTATTTGTCCATGGTGATCGATATGAATCTCCATTACGATTATAATCACATAATAAATAATCTTTTCCAACAATTCGATCACGGAGAACTTTAAGTGGTTGATTAACAATATCAAGTAAAAATTCTTCAGTTAAATCGAGTACAAGATCATTAATATTCGAAAGATTTTTTTCCACTTGTTGTGGTCGAAGATGTCTTATTAAATCGAGTGCAGAATCGAATTGCGACTCGATTGATGTGCTTGTTGTTATATTGCTCAGCATCTGAAAATATACATCATCATCATCATCATCACAGAAAAAGAAAGAATCTCAAACAAAGAATAGTTTAGAACAAAAAGAAAAAAAAAACTTTTAATATATGTATTTAAAAAAAAGAGTATGTCTGTATGGAATGGTTTATTGGTGTACATTTAATTTCCCTTTCTTGCTGCCGAGCATAAAATCCGATTTATCTGAAAATGGAAAATAATATATTGTAAATCTTCTGAACAATTAAATAAATTTTAATCGTTTTAAACATGCACAAATATATTCGAAGACAGTCAGTCAAAATTAATTCTTCAAGAAAACAGATTTCATTTATTTGCTGTTCTCACACGAGTAAAGGAAAAAAACAAAATAGAATATTTCGTGTGATATTAATAATCAAACTTAAAATAGGTGAAGTTTTTTAATTGTCTTTATCGCACACAGGAGATATTTTAGTTGGATTACGTTGTTGAATTGTATGTTGAAACATAGAAAGAGATGGTTGTTGTTGTTGTTGTTGTACTGAATCTTGCATTTGTTCTAATTCTGAAATTGTAAGTAATAATAAAGATTATGATCTTGGATTTAGTAGAAAAGGTTGTTGAAAATGATTTTGTTTCAATTTTGACTGATGAAATTGTATTCATTAGGTGGAAATATTATTTCTAGTTCGGAAAGTTTTTCAATAAATGCTAGAGATAGTAAAGAATTTTCTTTAGTTGATGTTGAAAATAATAATGAATTTATTGTTAATGATTGAGATAAAATCGAGTTTTCTATTGATATTGTAGGTAAAGCATTAGTAGTTAATTATTATTCTTTCGCAGCAGCAGCAGCTATTATTTCGATAAAATCAGGTTTATTTTGTAAAGATGTTGATGTTGGCGCAGATTTAGGCGTTGTTGTTATCCTTATGTTTGTTGAGATGTTAATGATTATTCTAATAATTCTTTTTCTCAAATATTTACACTTAGCATTCATCGTTGTTGTTGTTGATAATTCATCATTGAATGAACATGAAGTGAATGAGAATAATTAATTAAATGATACAAATGAACTTTAATTCGTCATTGTTGATTATTTTTATCAAGTGAAATAACATCTAGATTATTTTTATCAAGTGAAATAACATCAAGACTATTTTTTAGTAAATGATCAAATAAAACTTCATAATATGTATCTAAATGTGTTTGACAAAGCATAGCATCAATAATTGTTCCACGTATACCAAGTGTTTCACCAATGCCAAGATGAACATCAATAACACGACCCTAAAGAGTTTCAATATCTGAATCATACATATCAAATGATTCATTTGGTTTAAATAAATGATTTTTTTTCAATAGAAATTAATTTTGTTTTTTTCGCTAGAATTTTCCATTGGATGTTTCTATGAATTATAAAAAAAAAGAAAATGAATAAATTTGAATAAATATAAATTTGTTTGTACATAATATGATTTGTTATTCGATCAATTTCTTTAAAAACAGGTGCATCAAAGACTTACCAAGTACTATTCTATTCATAGTTTTCGTTTGTTTTTGGTTAGCGGGGGGAAGATTTGAAAGAAAAAGTCTCCCAAAACTAGGGAGAAACAGTTTTCCATTGTTTTTTTTCCAAGAAAAAATATGTTTTTAGCTAGAATTTGTAAGACTTTCTTATTCAGTTAAGAATTTGTTTTTGCTGCTTTCTAGTAAATAAATATGTGAAAAAAGGATTAACGAGAAAAATTTGTTTTTCTAGTCGTAACTTTTTACATATATAACTTCTAATTTCAAAGTTAATGTTCTCGGAAAAACTATTTCATGGTTTGCCTATGGCTCATCATCGCTATCGTATATAATTGTTTTGAATGTATATATTGATATTGCGAACTTTTACTTTTCCTGGATGCATGAAAAAGTTTTGAACAATATCATCTAAATGAAAATAAATCCATATAAAAGAGAAACTATAGTTTGAACCTAAAGAGAAACTAGTTCGGATCTAAAGAGCAAATAGAGTGAATTTAAAAAGAAAAAAGATCCGTATAAAAGAGAAAACAGTTTGATTCTAAAGAGAAAATAGGTCCGTATAAAAGAGAAAACAGTTCGGATCTAAAGAGAAAACAGTTTGAACCTAAAGAGAAAATAGTCTGAATCTAAAGAGAAAATAGGTCCATATAAAAGAGAAAATGAATTGGTATAAAAGAGAAACTACATGATTGCCTTTGGTAGGCTTTATTCTGTTTACAAATAAATTAAAATAGTCTACAAAGTCGCAAAAACAATTTCCAGGGAGAAAGCTATAACTCAAAAAAACTTGAGCGGGGGGAAATCCCCCCGCTCATCGTAAACTATGAGGATAAAATGTAATAATAGATTTTTAACATTTACTATTAATGATTCTAATGCAATACATAATAACTAACCACTGTATGAACAATTTTGCCGGATCTGATCGACAGCTGCAAAAGGGACGTGTATGTTTCACAGATAGAAAGGAGAGGAAAGAATATAGATAAATGTTGTTCGAGATAGTAATATAAGTGAAATATCTATACATCAAAGCGCACCAGTAGAATGAAAGAAAATACACGTCGATTATGGTGCTACAATCACGATGACGAAAGAAACGCTATCATACAGACTATATTGCGTAAAAATACTTATGGTGTACTACTTTCTACAAAAAACAAACATTTTGTTATACCTGAGATTATAGAAAAAAAGCCTAAAGGTTTCGTTGCAATGAAGAGACAGGTATAGGAATAATAGATATTAAAAGCATTATTTTTTTTCTAGATCATTTTCTACGAACTGGTCGTTAGTTATTATGTATTGCATTAGAATCATTAATAGTAAATGTTAAAAATCTATTATTACATTTTATCCTGAAGATGTTCAATTAGAAAAAAATAAAAATATAAAAGATTGGGAAAGTAGTGTTCAACTACGATTTATTGACGACCGAATTTTATTGAATCAAATCAAAAGTTTTTATAAAAATCTTGATTAAAATGAACAAATTTATAATAATATTTCCTAGCATTACTTTTTAAATCTACATCAACATCACATCCAATTAGTAATACCCTTGTCAATATTCTCTATTTTGCCTTTTTAAATCAAACACGTGCAATATGTAATGAATATTTAATTGATTATTATCGACTAGATGGTTTAATATTTAAAAATTGAAGATCTAATGAAATAAATATGATACATTATCTAGAATTCTCTGTTTTGAATACATTACTATATAAATTTGATTTTAAAAAGATGTTGTTAATTTATTTGAATGACATTCGAAATCTACAATACGTGCTTTTAATTTAGCATATCAATCCATTTCAGATTGTATGATTTATAATCATAAATGAAATTCAAGAGATAATGTTAATATCAACCATTTCATATAATAAATTGTTATTTATTAATTAAACGCTACCTTGGTAAATGTGTATTTATTAATTGGTTATATTTCTAATATGAAATTATTTGCGCTATTAATTATTTTATACATTTTTTTTATACATTATCAAATATTCCTGGCAATTGATATTTTATTTTCGACCATTAGCGATTGATGATGATCAAGGTCATAGAAATTTTCATTTAAACAACGATTTATGTATCTCTTTTATCCAGGTTTGGAATATTTGATGATAATAATAAATTAATAATAAATAAAACTTTTCCATTAGATTCAATACAAGCATAAATGGAATATACAACCGCAATTAATATCAGTTAACGATATGAAAATCAACAAAGTGCAATAATAGGACCAATACCTTTATTATTTTATGTATATTTATTAATTGATTATCGTACAAACTGTTCTTAGTATTGTTTATTGTTTAATTTATCTAGACAAACAATCTTGATTATAAGAAGTTTGTACATGGATTAAAAATTTACCAACATATTCAATATCATTTATGAATAGAATCATAGTTTACGATGAGCGGGGGAGGGGGGTGTGACGGCAGCATTGTCTTTGTATCTTATTTTGATGCTTGTTGCATATGTATACACATCTAAATATGTGCTTGTTTTATTAATTTAATTTTCTTTTTTTTTCGCGCGCTCATTCAGAGTAGTGTGAGTTACTTAAAAAAATAAACACTTCTTGATCCTTTAAAAATAAACTCAACCTATATTCAATCTTTACTTTTACAAACAATCTTGACATCTACCAAATAAATTATTGTGGCACCTGGTCCTTGTACTAGTTGCGTCTTATTTGCACTCAGTGACGTGAC
>OENM01003068.1:0-12214 GCA_900239745.1 Rotaria magnacalcarata | reverse complement strand
TATTATCATTTTAAAACATGAGCAAAGTGATATTTATCATCTTTCGGAGTTCAATATTTCCTAACACTCATCTTTGTTAATATCACATAAAACATAACGTACTTTGTCTTCAAGCATATATCTTGTATTTGTACAAAGTCTTTAATAGACAGATTTATTTTGATAAGTATCCAGAGCAGCATGTTCAATATATATTTTTTATCAAAAAAAAAGTTAATCAAAATTACATATTAAATTGAAAATTCAACAGAATACTTCAATTTAAATTTATTTCATGGCGAAACAAGCTTAGCTAAGATAAACGTTATGTTTCGTTAATCTCATATTTATACAAGCTCCATAATCATAGGTACATATGTTTTGAAACTTCCATTTTCCCAATTTATCCAAGGGGTGTGACCACTTGAAAGTGAACCTATGCAGAAAACAATTTTTTGTGAAATTAAAAAAATTTTGAGAGTCGAAATATGTACCTCTTGAATAGTAAACAGATTCTGGCTCCCAAATCCGACTCCGACGGAGTCAGAGCAATCCAAAGAAATTTTTTTCGGAGTTAATGCCGGAGTAATATTAGTACCATTAAATGATGAATATAGCAGTAGTCGTTTGTATGTACTGCAAGATACGAATTGTTGTTGAATATTATTTACAAAAGTATGATGAAAGAAATTCCAGCATTCACTTGATTTTGATTTTTTCTTCGAAACGAATTTTAGTGATGAATCACTATCTTTTATTAATTTTTCAAGTTCGTCTTTTGTTAAAACGTTTTTACCCACATTGGTTTTGTTTTTTCCGAAAAAAAACAGATTAACTTATTTTTTTTATCCCTACACGATATCAAGTATTGATATGAATTAGATATTGCTAAACTAAAAAATAAAATTCCGGATTTTTCGGAGTCGGGTTTCGGAACCAAAACGTGTGACTGCGCTGGTCACTACTCTCGAATCATGCCCCATTTCATCCATCGATATTGGTCTTCCGATTGACATTGAAGTGTGAAATGAATCCCACGAGTGTCACTTTCCGATAGATCGACAAGTCTACCATGACTGGACAATTTTCGATTGTGTCAAACCATCAGATACTTCAGATCAATGCCCCAAATTACCTACCGATTAAGAGTCGCTGCATCAAACAGTGTTCTGCCATTCAATCTATACATAGAATATATATGGTATGGAAAAGAACCGCGCTATCTCATTTATGAAAATAATTGTTTATCAAGCAACATTCTTCGGTATAACCGATATTCAAATAAAAACATATAGTGAATGTATTATTTGTTAAATCCATTGATGAAAGATAAAATGCAGATCATTATCATTCTCTTTACATTCAGGACATGAAAATATTAGAAAGAAATGTCGCTTATTATTTTAATGGAGATATAAAGAAATAATTAAATATCGTTGTTTTCTTCTGCTTTCTCCCGTGTACGTATGCCCTCCTTGTCGCTGTGTGTAACTCAAAATTGATAGATGGGAATATTTTAACAAAGGAAAAAAAAATCGTCCGCTAAACAGTTCGTTGTATTCGTCAGATATAAATTTTTTCGTCAAATTGGTTCATTTGCGAAGGGGAAAAATCAATACAGATATATTTACCCGGATGACGCTAAATAAAAAGAGAAAATGTGATACTCTTTAAGCATTCAACATTGCATATGACATACAATATTGTTTTCCTTTGTTATTATGAAGAATAAAGTAATATTTTCTCTCTCTCTTTCTAATTATGATAGTGAAAATTCTTTTGTTTAAAAAAAATAAAAATTATTTTATTTTTATTTCATTATTTAAATAAAATACTTCTGGTTATCTAATTATCATAATCCTTTTTNGTAAATGGGAAACATTGCCAAATGAAATATTTGGAAATATATTTGATTATTTATCGTGGGATGAAATTTTAATATCATTGTGGTCATTAAATCATCGTATTAATTCTTTAATTTGTTCAATATTTTCAATAAATAAAAATGGAATTATTTTTAGTCGACCAGGTTTATCTCATAAATCAGTTTCTAAAATATTATTACCATTGATAATTAAATCATCGTTACTTAGCTCTTCGATTAAATACATTCATTTGAATGGAAATGATTCAAATTCATATGACCTCATTCACCAATATTTCTATTATAATAATGATAAAGAAAGTTTTTGTTTTCCTAACCTTGAATCATTAAATATTACTCAATGTTTGTTATCGAAATCATTAATTGACAAATTATCTTTACTTATTCAATATCAATTAACTGAACTTAAATTGATAATTGATGAAGATGCGTTTCAATCATTTACATATGAAGAAGATTATTCATCAATTAGTTGTAAAAGAGGTACGAATCATTTTTATTGATAAATCTTCAAAACAAGATTAGATTTTATTATTATTAAAATACTTACATAGAGATGAAATAATCAGATGGGTTAATTTATCATCCATACTATTCGATTCTCAATAGTATTTCATTTTATTAGGAGTATTAGGGATGTTTCATTACGTTTACTCGGTAATTAGTAATAATCTTTCTTGCTTTAATTGCTATATTACTATTTTATAGTAAATCGCTTTATTTTTATTATTGTGATAATACAAGAGCATTGATTATTTTTTATTAGCCATAGATGACTTAGTTTTCAGTTATGTTGTTATAAATTACTTTGATTATTTTTCAACTGTTATTATCCTTAATAAAGTAATAACAAATGAAAAGATACATTATACAAGAGTAGATAATATATTGATAGATAAATATTATCTATTCATCAAATATTATCTGATGAGTTTGAATTCATTGAATATAATCGATAATAATAAAATAAAAATTGCTATATTTTCTATGTCTTTTCTATTCCTCTTATAATAACTACAAGAGAGCCACGGAACCCCAGCAACAATTCTATGTTATAACAGTGACTTTCCTTATAAGACAAACTTTCATCTAGTTACAGTGTGAAATATATACTGTTTTGTCTACTTGTATAGTTCAATGTTCATAATAATAAAAGTCGTATGTACTGCAAAAGAAAACGAGTGTCTCTTCGTTTTACGCCAGTAATATCTGATAAGACAAAAAGTCGATGTTCTTGGTTTTAATGAAGCATTACTTCAGCTCATTTAGGTTTTCTCAATCTAGAAAGTACATGATTTCCTTTGAAATGTGTTGTGTTAAGATCAAGCTATGCTGAAAACACAATATTTAGTGTTGTCATAGTCCTTTAGCAGAGAAGCAGAAATCTAATCGACGATCAAAAGTCTTATTTTATTTGTTGTTTACTTATAACTTCCTTATTACCATTATTACTTTTTCGTCGTTATCAATTATTGACTACTGTAGTCATAAGTAGTAAGATTATTACTTTTATCACTCTTTAAAGTAATGACTTATTAATAGTAATAAGTAATGTAGCATCGCTAATGTTTATTGGATAAATAATTATTTATGCATTTAGACACGAGAGTATTTCTTTGATTAGAATTGAAATCACTTTAAGAGAATAAATAATTTTAATAAAATATTGGTTGTACATTTTCGATTGATTCAGCAATCGTTGAAAGTACCTATGAGTAGTGAGACATATTTACTATTACTAAATATATTTACTAGAAATAAATTTGAACAAACAAAAACTAGGTCATCGTTAAAGATTCTTTACATGACATAGACACATCAATAAATGTGTTTTCATGGTAATTATCTGTGTTAGTGAATAAGCGTAAGATAATCTGCTATTAAGTGATTCGTTTCTATTGTTGCATTTATAATAATAAAAATATGCAAGAAGTGATGGAAACCCAGAATATCGACAATATTTAGTGAAAGTTCGGGGAATGTATTGGCTAATATTCAGGGGGTATACCGGCTAAAATCAAGTAAACGTTCCCCAATATTGACGATAGCTGGAACGAACAATTTCCTAAGAGTGTGTTCGGGTATGGGCATGATCACTTAGAAATTCATATGATGAAAGCATGAAAATTAAAAATAATCGAGTATCATTGATTGGTTAGCTACCTTGCTATTTTGTTTTCTAGCTGTCAAGTTTCTTAACTGATTCCTTATTTGTATTTTTCGATAGTTATTATCTAGTTTTGATCAATCTAAGCGAAAAATAAGATTCCCTTATTACATTTATTTTCAAATATGAGAATTTTCCTAACAGAAAATATAGTCCGCGATAATATTATTCAGTTACTTAAATAAAAGAATTTTTCTTAAGAATTTTCGGCTCGAAAATTTTAGAAAAAGAAAATTTATTTGACAGCTTTATCGTCGAAATTTCTTTTATTATTTCTTTTTATTATAATTAAATAGAGAACGTAATGGTTATGCTTGAAAAATTTTTATGCAAAATATTTTCTGGTCAATCTCAATTAATATCTCTTCACCTTGATATAAGTGAAGCATCTTCTAGTATTCACCAATGTTTAAAGTCACGTTCCTCGACTTTTTCATCAAATAATATTGTTGATCTATTTCATTCGAACTGTCTAACTTTACGTTATTTGCACATTCATAGTCAATTTCCATGTTTTTTTGAACATCTTATTGAACATGTACCTAATCTCGAACAATTAACAATTTGTTTTCAACATTTAAGAATAAATTTTGCTGAATCTTATTCAAACATTCAAAAATTGGTAACGTCAAATGCAAGTTGGTCTAATAAAGTAAGACAAATATAACATTATCTTAGATATCTATCTTACGAGATCTTCTTTTGTAAAATTTCATCTTTTGAGTAAATGCTTGTTCACATCGAAAACTATTTATTGTGCATAAAAGGCGAGAAAAAAACAATCTGGGCAATGATCATATACGAAGATAGAACTCGTCCGGTCCAAAAGGTTTTCACACAGACCTGATCGCACTGTTGATATTCAATGAAAGTTTTTGATCTGTATCTAATAGCTGTTCTGAAACACATTCATTTCTCAAACAATATCGAGGTTGATCTTGGAAAAATGAAGTTATAATTGGCTCTTTTTAGTAGCGTTCATTGAGTCGGACGGAGTATCGATGAATAGAAAATTTTCAGATCCGAATCCTAGTGGATCCTGAACCAACTTGACGGATTTGTCAGAGACGACTCAATTAAGATCACTAAACAAAATTTCTTTTCTTTTTTCACATTTTTTAAGTAAAGAATATTTCATCGCGAGTTAAAACACTCTGGATCACCAAATTTTCCCAATACTCTTTTTTCAGTCGAACGTCGATGTGATTAAGTAATGTTTCGTCAATTTTCCATACAGAGTAGTGATGTGATCTTTTGTTAGCTCATTGTATTGATGCGTAAAAAGCAAAGAAAATACCAAACGCATGAGAATAGTAAAAAGACGATGTGATCAGCAGATTATAAAAAGAAATATTATTTAATTTCATTTAAACAAAACGAATAAAATATAAAATTGGGATTATAACATCCTAGTAGATTTCAACGAATGTTAGAGAACTCCAGTAGATCTTGAAATGATGTAATGAATCTTCATCTGGTTTCAGCTAGGATCATTGCTTATTTGAAAAAATACCCGGGACCGCTTTTCAAATAACTCGATAATAGAAACTGTTAGAGAGATGCGGTTTTCACCACTCACCAGAGAACACCTAGGATCATCAAAGAATATCGAAAAATGATTTGAAAACAATACTCGAATCAGCTGAGTTCTTGATGAAGATTTTCGAAGACGATATTTTGAAGATATTTTCATTTAAGGAGAGAGTTTTCATATGACTGTCCGATAGAAAAAAATCTCTTCCAGTGTGATCTGCATAAAGCCGGCTTTTCTACCTAGTCTCAGTCCGAGTTATAAAGCGTTTTTCTGGAAACTTGACTGCAACTAGAGGATCTGCTATCGATAGAAAAGATAACTACGTAGAAATACGTCACTATCTCAGACAAGTAGTGACATGTGCATTTAGGTTTGAAATTTCATGATTAGAGCAGGGTTCTCGATTATTTTGAAAGCGAGAGGGGTTGAAAACTTAAAGACAGGCTCTCATTTGACGCCTTCACAGATGCTACACAAAGCAAAACTAAGTTCATTTATTTTCTGCAAGATTTTGTGAAAAAGAGAGATTATCTAATCATTCTGTGGACATTTTTAGTATTAGCGAAAAAATCAATATTTAAGGAAAAAGTCAATTTGCATAGAAAATACTAGAATAACGACTAGTATTTCGAATTTTTAGTTGTCAAAACTTGACGTTTATGAAAAATTAGCATAATTTTCTCAGCGTATTTTTGCATGCTGATCACGGATATGGTACTTATTTTCCATAAAAATCAACGATTGACGGTCAAAATTCTGAAGAACTGACCGTTTTCTTTAAATTTCTGATGCGAAAATGACCGCATTCAAGAAGTTTGAATCCCAGTAATAAAGATTAACATTTTCTTTTGACTTTTCTTTTATTATTTGACAGACTATATGAAAGTACATTGATCGTAAAAATATCACTTCTTATCTCATAGTCATTGTAAAGTTATTGGTTAAACAATGCTTATAATGCATTAAAGAATAACCATTAGAAAGAGGAATTTTTATGATAGTCAGCATTTGTTAATAAAGTAGTCGGATAAGGTGATTTTAATTTTATTCTTTAGAATCTTTAGTTCTATATACAGTAAAAATTTGGTGGTTATTCATGCTACTACAGATGAGATATGGATCTCGATAGGATCGAAGGGTCAAGATCTTTTGAAAATGATCTTGTTCCTAAAATATTGATTTTTTTGCTAACACTAAAAATGTCCAAGGAATGATTTCGTGATCTTGTATCCTCAGATCAGTCCGAACTAAAAAATAATTAAAAGAAAAAAATCCAGCGGAGGAGGGGTATAGGTAGCACTTCCTTTATTGTAAAACTTTTGAAAAATTTAGGAGAAAAGATTAGAAAATTTCAGTTTTCCAAATTTTCAATTTTATGAGAAATGACACTCCTTATCGGCAATCCTGGACTAAAACATTCAGTGGTCACGACTTAAGTTGGTTACGGCACGCGCGCGAATATTTTCTGAATCTAATCATCAGAGTCCAGCGTTATCGTTCCGAGGCTCATGGCCACTTTGCAGGCTTCTAGTCTTCAGAAATCAACCTTCAAGCTCTGTATGTACATAATTATAATTGGATGCTGAAGTTTCAGCATAGAAAACAATCACAATCTAAATAAGTTTAATATGGAACTGAAAAGAGGTCCTTCAGCTGTGTAAAATCTAAAAAATGGTTGTATCGCGACTTCACGAAAAAAATTGTCAATATCTAAAACCAAAGATTTTGAATTCAAGTACACAATATTGATACGGTTTACTAGGTACGCATGAATCAAAAGATCCAGATCCGATTTTGAACCGATTCATTTTCCATTAATTACTGAGACGTAGTAGAAATAAGTGAAAAGATAGGATATCAACGTTGCCTATAATAGGTCTACTCATAATGAAATTAATCATCGAAAAACTGAAGAGCTACAAGCATTCTTAATGAAAGTCAAAGTGTTCGGAAATATCGAAATCCGAACGTGATCAAGTCTTCGTATGATTTCATGATCACTCGTATACTTCAAAGGGCACTTGAACAATTGCGTCAAATACTTGATGCCGTCTGAACAGACTAAATGGATCCCGACCCAAGCACCAAAACTCAAAGCGAATTGTTCATTCTCGATCATCAAAACAAAGCTCGAGTTCGTCGCAAGCCTAAACGCAACATAAAGTGTGAAATGCTCGTATTTGAGACGAAATGTTGAGCTTTTATAATAGCTATGATACGAAATCTTCGAATATTGTCCTCACATATGAAAGATAAGCCCTGAAAAGTTTTTGTAATAAATCTATAATATATTATTGCATGTCAGCGTTTCGCACGTTTGGCTTATTCTATGACGTGGTTTTGAATTCAAAACCTTCGGATTTCGACAGTGACGAAGTCTTCTCGTGAAGTCGTGAGAGAAATTTTTCAAGACTAGAGTTGTAGGACCTCTTTTAAACTTCATAATAAACTTTTTTTAGAACGATTGCATTTCTTGGTCAAATTGTCATACTGAACTTTACTATGCTTAAATTTATGTCTTCCGAGTCGTGAAGATTTCTACTTTTGATTTGATCATAAAATTGAACTCTTGACGATTAAAATTACCTTTTTCTTCTATTTTGTTCCGAAGTTGTCCTTCTATAAAACTTTTAAGTTGTTCAATAATAGTAAAAAGACCAATATTTATTTAACTGATTTCGTATGTTCACGTATCTATAATCAAAAATAGTTAAATAAAAAATAATATTAACAAATTAGTAGATATCAGTAAGTTCATATGAATAATAAAAAGCCTGTAATTACTGTATAAATGAAATTGGTCATCTTCGATAAATTCTAATGGTAAACTATTTTATCCTGATAGGTTCAAGCGTTTTCTAAGAGTAGTAAGATGAAATGATAATAATAATTCAATTTTGCCCAATCGAAGATAGGAAGAATTCTTTATGTATCTTGTTAATAAGTTAAGTTTTAAATAAACTAGTAAAAGAAATGTTAGTAGGTTTCTTTTAATAATTTTTTTTCTCTATTTTAATTACCAGTAGAATTAAGATTTTAAAAGTTTTAAATTGATTGTGTTTTTAAATATAGGTACCAAAATTGAAATGTTTTATATTCAAAAGTCACATTTTCAATGATTTAGAATTTATGTATTTAAAATGGCTTCTTAATAATGTTAATCATATTCGAAAACTTGAAATTTATTTAAAGAGTGGCGAAATATTTAGAGCAGATCAATCAATATGGAAATCTGTAATAGATGCAAATTTTGTTCGTCAATATTGTTTACCTGATAAAATAGTGAATTTAGTTGATTTTGATTTTTATATTTGTTCAAAACGTCAATTAGCTGTAGTTGATATTGAAAACGTAGTTACCTCATTTAAAATAAATTCTTTTTTTATTAAACATCAATGGACAAATGTTTCATGTTTCTATGACGAAGATGAATCATGTCAATATATATTTTCTTCTACAAAATATAAATTCCGAACTTTTCATACTCTATGGCAAGATATTATTTAATTAAAACATATTTTCATAGTATCTTTCTTTGTTTATTTAGGAAATATCGATGCTTAAATGATTGGCCAGATACTCGATGCATTGAACTTAATTTTAATCCTCTTTATTTATTTCTCGAAAAATTCGATGAGCTATGTTCTAATGTTTCTTCTATCATAATTTATACAGGTAAACATTGTTTTTTGATAATTTTCTCAATAATTTTAAGAAAATTTATTAAGAATGATGAGATAAAAAGATTTGAATTTTCAATGAATATTATGACATTAACCTTCACTCGGAGTATTGTTCTATTTTCAAAAACAAATTATCGAATGTTATTTTTTTAATTTTGAATTCATTTTTGCGATGTGTCGCGCAACTTTCCTTATGTGAATCATTTCAGTCAAGTATTCTAGTAGTCTCAATCCTGCCATCTTCTGTTATTGGTACTTGACACATTGTACTCATTGAAAGAAGAGTCTTGTTTGATTTCTTAGAATAAATAAAAGCATAGAAAAGATAACATTGAATTATATAAAAAGCTAGACGCACTATATGCTGCGGAACTCACTTGCAGTGTTAGCGAAACGGTCGGACAATACAGATAGATATAGATTCCCATTGGGCGATTGTTAATGATGCTAAAACTAAACATAATGATAGAGTAACACTGGAATAGTGGATATTATAGAGAAACTCAAGGTGAACAACCTTAAGATTCAGCAATATCGCCACAATTTACGAGGAAGACCATCAATGAAATAAAGAAAATAGTTGATGTTCTATTGTACTGCTGTTATTAGTTGTTCTATCATCATAACTATGATAATATTGAGGATACACAAAATGCATAAACATAACCATAATAAAACTGATAATAATTCAACTATTATGTCTTTACATACATATATTGATTTATTGAGCATAAGTAGAGCTTTTCGGCCCATTATCAATACTTGATGGATATAGAAAAACTATGGGTGTTTGTGTGTCTAATACAACGTATCAGATCAAATCCTTCCGATAAATAAATATATTTTGTTTAAGAAAGAACATTTTATTTCTGTCAGAATCCAATAAAAGTTTCTGGCTCTTGTAAGGTGAAAATGAAACTAGAGATCTAGTATAAATATTGAAAATATCAGTCTCTTCGAATGAAGAAACATGTAAGAAAAACAAATTTGATGAGGGGATCAAAACTTACGAGGCACCCTTTATTTTGTCTGGTTCATGCCGATCACATGATCCTTTGTGATTCGTTTAGTTGACATAACAATTTATGTAACATAGAATGTGTCTTTGTGAATAGAGGTGTCGGCTTAGCATGAGTGTAAAATAACCCTAATACATGTGTATTAGGATTAAGAAAATAATTTAACACTTTTGTATTAGGGTAATACTAACATAAAAATTTCCCAAAAAACAGAACAAAATTGTTCTGCTATGGGAGGAAACCCCATAACAGAACACTTTTGTTCTGCTTTGGGGGAATTTATATGTTAGTATTATCCTAATTAATACAAAAATCAATACTAATGCTAAAGCGCATGAAGTTAATATTTTAACACCAATACAAAAGCATTCAAATTTGCACTTTTTAATAGAATACTCATGTTAAGCTGACACCCGTACTTTTGAATCACGGCGATGCCATTAGTGAGTTCACTGCGATCTGTGACTCTTTAGTCATCATTACAACGTATAAGTAAAAGTACTACATAATCAAATGTCCATACTAAAATAAGATTCGCATTATAAAACGACATAAAGTTTACATGTGATGAAGTTTCAAATTTACAATTTGATTGAAGCTAAGCCTGCAGGGACCAAACTCAGTCGATGCTCAAGCTTCATCCAGCCTACATGTTCATCCATACCCGGTTATACGTATGCACTAGTGTACGGCATGAGCGCAAAAATTCATGATCAGGATTATGCATAGTTAGAAGTTTTCTTTTTGTGGTCGCCGTCGCTGTCAAAAATATCAATCAAGTAGGACACTTCTTTATTTTGTGCCGTGTTATGATTATTTTTCTCTTGTTAAACTTTTCTTTGATATTCATTATCTATGAAACTTTCAATATCATAGCTTTTCCCTTCATTGTCTTTATCTATGTGATTTTAAATCTCATGAATTTTCTCCCATTTCTTTTCGCTCCTTCTCTATATTGTTGCTCAGTTCTTGGAGAGAGGGGATTCTTCGGGAAATAATCTACAAGTGTTATATAGAGTTCACATGCTGTTTTTAATTAAATTGTGTTAAATGAAAAAAATATTATTGTTATATAGGACGCTACGTGGATCAATCAACAATTTTAATGCCTTTGGTAAGACCATTTGAAATTGGATCACAACATTTAAATAATACCCGATTGAAAAATGTTACAAAACTCCAATTGGGAAATTGTTTTTGTCGTTCAGTTGGTATGTATTATTATTTTTTCTATTGATAAAAAATACAACGATTATTTTTTAAATTAATTAATCAGGGTAATTGTCTTATTTCGAAAATATTGTTTAGTATTTCTTTAAAACGAAATCAACCTCATTTAAGAACATTTAAACAGTCGATACTCTTTGTCTACTTTAAACCAAAATTAAACAGCACCTAGTATAATTAGATTGTTCAGTATCGTTTCAGCATCAAGTCAACGAATAAAGAAAAATCTTTATCGGCTAAAATAAATAATAATAATAATTCTTTTCTATTGTTTTGTTAATAAGCTACTGTATTGTTATCAATGATTTCGTTTTAAACTGTCGAATATTTGTTTAGTGATCCATTATTTAATAATTAGTGATTTTTCCATCACTGCTACTGAATCGTGTAACTCTTCAATATCACTAACTTTGCAACTATTTTTAGACACGATTAACAGATAAGAAAAATACAAATCAAATTGTTTTTTCTATCCCTTGCGACATTATAAACATTTGTTTTAAATGTTGTTTTAACACAATGTCTATTAACATAAATAAAACGTAAATGAAATCATTTTTTAGAATTTGCCCATAAATCAACACATCAAGATAAGTTACGCGCAAAGGTATTTGCTCATCTTATTTCAACGTGTGTTCAACTTAAATATCTTCTTGTTGAAAATTTTAAATGGCTTTTACAGGTTACTCGATATGTAAGTATTGATTTTATTTTAAGTTT
>OENM01003066.1:0-12230 GCA_900239745.1 Rotaria magnacalcarata | reverse complement strand
AATATTTGAACACGCGCATTTCAATCCAGTTGCAAAAATATGATATTGTTATGGCACATGTGCTACAAAATCGTGCCAATGCAAGAAGAAAGGTATTAAGAGTTGCACAAAATGTCATCCAAACAACAAAATGCGTGTGTTCAAATATTTTAAAATTTTTGTAGATATAAGTTTGTTAGCATCAGTGAGGTGAGCCGTTTCTACTGTTTGTTTTGTTGTAAGATTATGTAGCTTGAAAACATGACGTTNNNATGACGTTATTTTGAAATATTTAATCGTTTTCATGGTAATATAGAATTTGCGAATGAAAAAAATGATATATTTATTTCTACTAGGGCTATTTAAAACTCCCCTATAGGAGAAACTAAAATCTTCAATTTGTCCTAGGGGAAACTAAAATCTTCAATTTGTCCTAGGGGAAACTAAAATCTTCAATTTTGCCTATAAATTACACTGGAAAAAAAAGATTTTAATTTGCCCTATGTGAGATTAAAATTTCAATTTCCCCTAAGGGCTATTTTAAATAGCCCTGCATTTCAATCTCCCCTGTAACATATATATATGAATTCTTTTTTTCCATTTCTCCTTGGTATCCATAATATTTCGTGGGTGATCCATTTCTGCTTAAAGTGGAACAGTTTCCCGATCGATTGGTACTGTTGTCCACTGCTGTAGAATACCAAACAATCAATTGTTGAAGTTGAAATTTTTCTATATGTAGAATTTTGTAGGTTGTTGGTTTACTGAAATTTCAACCGAAACTGTTGATGCTTTTCTGAGATATACGGTACCGAAAATGGCCTCCCGTTATCGTGAGTTTTATAGTGCTCTGCGTAAAAATGTCATAAAAAATGAACGGTTTAATATTTTTCGGATCGGCTTGTGCTGGAATTCATTAAGCACTTGCCTCCTATCACATATGCTAAAATGAGACGAATAGGAGATTGTTGTTTGAGCACTGTCCGAAGGAATCGGTCGTGGCTTACGGTGACTGACTCACAAGATGTTTTCTAATTTATTCATTCATAATAGTCCTATTGTATAGTTATTATAAGTCCGATTCTTTCGGACTAAATACCCTTGTCGAACAATCCTACGCAACATAGTGATTCAATAATTCTATTGTAAATTGTTATTTGATGTAAAAAAAACCTCTCAATACTCACAATTATTTTTTTTGTGTACGACTAAAATTTAACATGATGTTATAATATTACTTTTTGATCATAACCAAGATTATACTTTGATTCGCGAGTGCTTTTATGTTTGTTTAATTATACTTATTAGAGTGATATATACACCTAATGTATTCACGAGATAAACAACATCATTATACTCTTATACACAGTCCTTATCAGTGCGGTTCAATGTCATAATAATACCCATGTTATGATGTACACACCGATTTAAAACATTCATAATGAAGCTATGCGATAAATCACATCAGAGAAAAAAGACACTGTCATAACACACTATAGAACAAAATTAATTTTCTTCTTTTTCTTTCTCTCCTACTCTCTCGATATGTCAATGGGATAGCAATTTAGAAGTCACTATTAAGGACACGGTAAGTGTGAATTAGATAAATGCAGGCTTTTTGACATGAAATTTTGTTAATAGAGAAAGAAAAAGAAAGAGTACGAAACCGAGTCGTTTGTTTACAAATTATATGTGTCTACTGTATGTGAAATAAATCAACCTTGCAATCGGCTAGTGACTCTGTATAAGAAGCAACTTTTTTTCTGAATAGACTGATATAAATCTTTTTCAAAACATGTATCGTCGAAGTTTGCAGATGATATCGTTGTTAATCACTGTTTCTATCGATTAAAATGTATTAGCAATTTTTTATAAAATTATGAAGCAGAAAAGAAAAACAGATCTAACAATGCTTGCGATCAAGTTTTGTTTAGTGATTAACGTTCGTTTTTTTCTATTAAGTTTCTGTGTAGTTTAATTTCAAGCAGACTACTCGAATAGTTATTAATGAAGAACCCGAAAGAATATTTTATTATTTCAATAAATAAAATGAAAAACGTTAACGAAATAAATTATTCGTTTGTTCACAATAAAACTATGTTGTTCGATTTCATAGATATTCTCATAGAAAACAAATTTTCCGTTTTATCTTTGACTCTTGGCAAATGGCTAACAAATATCAAGTAAAAAAAGGCAATAGCATGACTACGTCGAAGACTATTAACAACATATAGAAAAGAGAACAAATAATTATGACGCGCCGTCTCAGCTTTGAAATTTTTATTTCTATGCTTATTACGTAAACTTGATATTTTTGTATTTTCTCCATCAGTCTAGTTAAAAAAAATTAATTTGTGTTCCACTATCTTCGTAATTCAGATATGGACAATTACTAATGTTGTTATACATCTAACCAATATTATCGCAATACACTTTCATATCCTTCCGTAACTGTCAAATATTATCGCAGAAAATATCTACGTAATAGTGATATCTATCCCTTGATGAAATAGATTATTTTTCTAGATGAAAGTGTGTACTAGAAAAAGAAACAACAATCTTGCGCTTATTATTCATATTCAAGTGATCAAAAATAAAGCAACTACTAGACGAACAAGACATTAAACATTATGTTTCTACTATATGAATATTGAAAATACATATATACTGCGTTCAGAGAGAAACAGCAATTCCTACATGAACGTAATAGAAAATACTAATAGCATCACGATATTCTTTCATGTGTTGACTTGGTACCATGGAGAGTGAAATATTGTCTCTCGTACATATTTTAGAAATACACATATGACATATGTTAGATTTTTCTTTCTTTCTACGTTAGGATGTTTGTCTCTGCTCGTACTTTAGAAACACTACATATTTATTTTCACCCTGTTCACTATGTTGAAATGCTGACTGCAGTTAGCATCTCAAAGTCTTATTGTTTATTCATTTGCAATAGCAGAAATTGAAATACAGAGTAATAAATTTTATTTGGATCCAACTAGTTGTTTCTCTTTTTTGAAAATCAGAAAATATCGAAACCATAAATTCAGGCCAATAACATATCCGTTATGAATATTTCAAACTTTATAAAATAGTTTACAGGCGCTTAAAACAATTGAACGAAATAAGTGAATTTTTGCTATTTGCGATTCTATGCTTTATTGTACATTGTTTAAACAATTCAAGGATGTTGCTCTAACATCCAGTGTTTTGAGGTAGTATAGAGGAATAGCTGTCCTTTTAGAAAAAAGCGTTTGATTACTTTTCTTTCTGTTCATCCTTAGTGAAAATGAAGCAGAAAACGAAATGATTGGCAATTGTCTGTTTTAGATCTGAAAAACAATCACACATTTCTCAGTTTCAGATTATTATTGGATTAATTTTTGTATTTGCCAGCGAGTATAAATCCTACTCTTTAATTTTATTTATAGTATTATCTCGAATTAATATTTTTTTTGCAGCAGTAGACAAAAAATCAATCGGTGAGATAAATGTTCGTTTCAAGCGGAAAAGTGTCGTTCAGGTCAAAAATGAATATTTTTCCGTTCTGTCTATTACAGAAGACAAACTATATGATAAATACAAGTCAGCACATCTATGTCAAATTTATGTCTAACACTTTTGTCGTCACTGTTCAAAAAAGATATCCGTACATGTACCACATATTCCATGCTATACAGAGCTTCACAAACACTAAATTTGAGTAATTTTCATTTTCACTTTCATTCTTCACATTCCATCTTTCCCAACGGTTCACTGAAAACAAACTTATTACCAGTTCTTTCACATTCGTCACACATCACCACAAAACTACGAAAGCTTTCCATTATATCGTAAATGATTTTCCGCATCCCAACTTCATGTAAATTTTCCGATCATTGTTTTTAAAAAAGTAAATCAAAATCTAACCAACTGTAAATTTTCCCAACATCTTCAGTATCTTGCAAAGCCATTTTTTCACTTATCACGAATACACGTATGTTCATTTCGATTACATATGAACCCATTTATCTTGTGAAAGCGAAATCAAATCTCATCAATCTAAACTAATTTTCCACTGAATTTTTCATTTTTCCGTTGCAAACTCATTTTTCTGCTAGCGAATAGATATGCATCCTCACTAAACATCATACAGGATACCATTTTTCTTCTATAGGAAAAATGAAATTTTTATTTATCGAAAGCATTTTTCCCATTGAATTTTTCATCTTTCCGCTGCATATTAGTTGTTAGTAATAGGGTAAGGTTATCGGAAGAATGATAATGATAATATTTCGTTTGAGTGTATGCATTGGACTCTTCTATCATAAGTTTATTTTTATGCATTTTTGACCTGAACGTCATTTTTCCGCTGTAAACGAGCATTTATGTCACCGAACAAATATTTGTCTAATCCTCACACAGTCTATCCACGAAATGCAAGTGATCCGTATCATGTGTCTGGCCACAAAAGATTCTTTCTTCAGGGTCTTTACAGCACTCATTGGTTCACATGGACACCAGACAAAGTTACATTTGGAAGTCAACATGGATTTTATGATTCACCACATATGAATCAAATTTTTGCATATGAGACACCATCGACATTTTACCCAGCAATACCAGAGACGCCATGCCAGTTCATATGAATCTACGGGCATTTAAGGGCCATCCACCAGTCAATAAGAAAAATGTCGAAGTGATTATTCACGAATTTACACATATTCCAGCCTGAAAAGATATTCTATTGTGATGCGCTGCCATCAAAATAGAACAATGAATCCCTACGTACTATAAATAGAAATAGAGTTTTTGCATGAATTGAAAAATAAACCAGTGGTAGTATTATTGAAATTCAATGTCGTTGCTGTTTAAAATATAATACTCTGCTTCTTCGTTTTATAAAGAAGTTTAGAACGATAGTTCTTGATTTTGAGATTTTCCCAAAATTCTGTTTACATACAAGTCATACAAAGCAGATAAGAACTCATTGAATATCTTTAACATGCATGTTTCTTTCGTCAAAATAAATAATTTTTTCTCGGAAAGCGCGTAAACCTGCCTAGTTAATCACTAATTTTTTCTTGGATGTTGTTTCCTCTGCTGATATATCAAAAACAAAAAGTATCCCAGAAGAGAAATACTATTTCAACATAATTCATTGTGATTGATTATACGTATAGAAAATGTAAGTATACTTCTGAACATTGAATATCATAGTGAAAAGATCTTTTACGCACAATTTACATTAATTGATTGAAATCTCTGTTGATAGAACTTCGATAATATAAAAAATGTAAAAATTAAATTCAAAAAAAGACTCAAATGCATAGTTTTCTTGTTAAGGGAAGTTTCAATAAATAAATAATAAAAACTATTAGAGAAATGGGCAACAACAATGAGAGTATCACTATACTCAGATATTACCTTTATATTTGAACAAAATGAAAATGGTTTATTCTACAAACACAAAAACTACGCAGATACAGAAAATAGTTGTTCATTCGTTTGTTGAATGCTTATTTGCGATTTGGTTGGCGATATCAATGCAACATTATTATTTATCTGTCGTCACAATCTTGAAACTTCAAACACAGGCAATTGAAAAAACCAATTCTTCTTGCTAAGTAAATGTGCAATAGCTGAATACCAAGCAATCGATGCAGTTAGAATACCGAATGCGCCCGCTGCTCGCTGTAAATTATAGTGACTTTGTAAAAACTTGCTAGCCGTAAGAAGACTCAAACAGATAACGAGAAAAACAAACAAGGCAATAGTAACAAAATTCGTTCGTAGAACGGAAATAAGCATAAGCGTTGTATAAATTGTCCATGCAAGAAAAAATACGCCAAGTGCATTATTCAGTGCGTTAGCATCATGATAATCACCAAGAAAGTTGAATGCTAGAATATGAAGCGCTGCAAAACTAAGCCAAAATCCGCCATAAGAAGAAAATATCAAAGCAAGTAGATTGTTGCCGTTACGAAATTCGAGAAGTCCAGCTAACAATTGAATGAGTCCGCCATAGCATAGAGCAGGTCCCATCACTACACCCAACGAAGCATTAATAGGAACACTTGCACCAGCAAGATACATTGATGCTATAAATGTGGTCAAAGCAAATGCACATAAGCCCAGTGGTGCTGCGTTCAACTCATGGTAGGGAGGACGATTGAGCTGACTAGATTCCGGCGACGAAGATTTCATCATATGTTCGAATTTGAGAAATTTTTCGATTGTTAATCGACTTTCTTCATTCAAATTTTCTATCGTGATTGTTATTGGTTTCGTGTCTGCCATTATTTCGCCAAATCGATTTAAGATATTTTGTGAATATCGAAAACGAAAAGCTACTATTATAATCAGATAGAGTAGATAGTAATGATATTCTTTTTCTTCGTACTCTTGTTTCAAATCAAAATCACATTATCTTGAGCGTCGACGGAGAGAGAATGAATATTTATAACAATATCAAATGAATCATTTGAAAATGGCGTGATGGAGCAAACACCACGATTTTATGAATGATCGAACATTGTTGCCCTTTTCTTTCGCGCACTGCACTTTTGTATGAAGTGCATATGTTTTAGCATCGAAAAAAAAAAGTTATGTCTAGCTGCATCGTATAACACGTAAGCTACAACGTAATAAAGTTCTAATAAATTCTTTTGAAAAAAAGAATCTGAATAATAATTTCATNTGACCTTCAAAACTATATATTGCCTCAAGCATAACTGATTCTGCAGAGCAAACACAAACGAATAGTATAGATTTACATTAATTCAAAATAAATCTCTAAAGCCGTTTAGAAAAATTATGAACCGCATAATTTCATAATAACAAGTCAAATTCATTTTTCCGCGCAACGGTAAATCCATTTTTTGATGGAAATATGATCCGTATTATACTTATCATTTTAGCTCCGCTATGACCTTTTTTCTCAACGACACGTGGAATCCTTATTTAATCAATTACTTAGACAAAACGATGCACTTTAAGAAGCATAGTTTCTTTTTCTCTTCAGACGTACTTCTCGAGCAGTGCTGACCTTTTCTTTCTTCACATTCCTTATACCATCTCGTATTACTTTAATGATCATATTGATGCAATCTGAAAAAAATTCATTCATGTCTCTTATCTCTAATTCATGCACTTACATCATTATATAGCACTGACTTGCGAATCGATCTTTACATAGCCATGCGCAATATTTTTATTGGATAAAAAGTGAAGCTCAGTTTTTTGTTCGCTAATATTCATGAAGTGGTATAGCGTGTTTTCAAGAACGAACTGATTCTCTTATAACATAATTTAGCTGATGGTTTAGATTAGAGCCGAAATGATGAAGGAGATCAAAAAGAATTCACGTAAGAAATTCTACCAGACATTGATATGAGCAGTCCTCGTTATCGCATGTCATTTTAAAAATAAATCGCATACAGATAATTACCGAATTCCATGAATGTTGCAATAAAAAAGCCAAGCAATCTACTGAAAATTGTCGTTGCAGAGCATTGCTGAGACTGCTAATTTACTTGTACCAGTGTGTCAAATCATCAGTTGATATCTTTAATTACAGCTGAGAGTCTAAACAATATAAAAGCAAAATCAAATACATTAAGTCGTTGATACACTACTGCGGCGGTAAATTGTAGATATTTTCTCTGTTATTTGTAATTGTTTTTTTTTGTAACGCACCGCTTCAAATGAATGGATGTGAAAACGTCGAAGGAAAAAATGTCGAAAGAAAAAACGTCGAAAAAGGAATGCCGAAAAATAAATATTGAAAGCATTGAACTTCAAGACATTCTGGTTGAAATAGATAATTACGTTACCCTTTCAAGTTAAAACAATTATTATTCCAATCAGTATGAACCCTGCCTTCGTAATTCTTAGTTTTACAGATCCAATATATCGGCGAAGATGTTTGTTTATTGAATTTGTAACAGAAACCATTCCGAATCAATTATCAATAGCTTTTGTTGGAATCAACAAAAGATATAGAACTTGTATTAGTGGGCATTATACAGTCGAAAAAATTAAATGATGAAACTGCAAAAATGCGTACTGCAATATCTAAAAGCAAGCGAAATATGTAGAAGGTCGTATAACAATAGTGTGCTTGTGTTCTTTGTTCTTTTGTAGTTCCGATATGTGCTACAGTCTAGGATGTTCGCTCACAAAATTACTTATTGAGGAAAATTATTGAGCTAATCATTGAAATTCTACTGAGGAATAGAAAATAAAATAAAACTAAATCAATATTGTTTTATAACGATATCTCACAATTTTCGACATTTTTGCTTTCGACGTTTTCAATACATATCGTGGTCGTGGGTGTGGTAGGATGTCAGAAGAAATCTAACACCCACACGTCATACTCGCGTAAGCCATGTTCTAATCAGGAATTATGTATAGTTGCACTGACGAATGTGCTCTGGACTCTCTTAAAAAAACTAGATTTATGAAAGTTTCGGTTACTCATTTTCGCGTTTATTAATGGTAAAAGAATTTAATTAGAAAATTATGAGCGTCCCTTCTTTCCAGATGCCTTTTTACCACTGATCTCTTTAGTGCTAGCTGCTGCTTTTGCCGTTCGATTGTACCATGTATTAGCTGTTTGTCTTTGCCCTTCAACTGTTTGAACGTCTGGTTTGATCTCAGGTTGTTGCGATTGATTGGCTGCTTTTTTCTTATTTTCCAAACCAGTTAGAATCACATAAGTATGTTGTAATAAAATGTCATCTTCGACCTCAAACGTTGCGAGATCATCGTAATTAACACCATTATTCCATAAATCTGTTCGTTCAAGATAAATTTGTAGTGGCACATCGAGACTTATGTTTGCATTCAATATACGCACTATCAACCGTTTGAGCATTGCAATCCAAAGATCAATTGATTTGAGTTTTTCAATGATTTTTTCTTTTTCAAATGTTGCACGACAAAATGCGTCAATAATTCGTTTTCGCTCTTCTTGAATGAATGTTTCTTCTGCAAGTTCCTTCTTTATGTAAGCGCGCAAAACTTGATCAAATGCAATTTCTTCAAACATTTCATGGAAATCAATTATATATCGTAATTGAATCGCAGAAAAATCTGTCCAGCGTAGAATACTATCGTTTAAACGAGATTTCGAACGAATAAATTGCTCAATAAATAGCTGAACAGTCATATCTTGTCTTAGCCTTTCTGCGGCTATGGTTCGTATATAAGTAAAAATATTATCAAGTGAACCGAGATAATGAAGAATATCATCTGGATTCATAGTCTTAATTAAACGGCGCAATCTTGTTCGATCGTCATTTGTCAATGGTTCTTGTTCGATACGAGCGCGTACTTCATTAATTAAGGATGTTTCGTTGCCATACAATTCAAATTGATATGTCAACAAATTTAATTTATCCGTATCAATTAAAACTAATTTACTGATCATATTTCGTAGTGTAATTTCAATCTCTTCATAATCATAAATAATATCTTTACTTTTTCCGTATTGATAATTCAAAACAAGACTGTCGTTAATCAATTTTCGACTTAGAAAATTTCGATCAAGAGACAAAACGTGTTCCGAGCGAATCGATTGTAATGGTACACGCTTTCGTTTCGTTCTTGTTGTCGTTTCAATAGTATTATGAAAATAATTGAAAATTTCATTTTGTAAATCAGCTATTGTTTTCAAACATGCTGGCAAAAGCATAGTTTCATCTCTCGATGATGTCAATAATAACATTGCGATGCTTGTATTCTCCGCGTATTTTTCTTTCGGAAGATTACGTTTGAATTTGAATGTTTGACATCCATAACGAACTTCTTCCAATGTCAACGCATACCAAGCATCGAGAAAATCGTCGAACAATTTTCTAGTTATATCACGGTCAGCATCTTGTGTTAAGTAGTACATTATTCTTATGTTAATAGCATCGGTTCGTTTAATTCGATGATTGAATTTTTCTATTAAATAATTTATAAAGACAACAATTGAATATAGATATTGAATATTCATACAATCATCTAGACGCTTAAGAAGATATGTTGTCACGGGATAAGTCTTGTCCGCATAGGGTAAATTTTGAACTTTCAAAATGAATTCATCCAATGGATTCGATGTGTGAAATGTAGTTACATTGAAAAAATTCAATAGTGGATAACGTTGCTCATCTTCGAAAATTTCATCAATAAAATTTTCTAACGATTGCTGTTTTTGAATAAATGTGGCATAAGTTTGTTTATATTCAGTTATTTCATTTTCAATCGAATCGATATGTTTAAAAACAAGATTTTTTTCGATGAGCTGTTCAATTCGAATAACATTTTCGTTCGCATTTAACTGACCCTTTTCAATGAATTGATCATCGACAAGATGATTGAGAAGTTTATAAAGCCATACATAACATGAGTTGTGATCGATTGAACTTTGACAAAGAAGATCATAATCTTTTTCGAAATGATCCTGAAAATGAGTTGTAGTAGGTAATTTGAGATGTTGTTTTAAATCATCATCTGTCAGATAATTCCGATCGTACAAAAAATGAAGAAGCCCATGAGTCAGGAAATGAATAAAACGAAATGAGATTGGTCGATCTATATGATTCGGTTTATCACCTAGACAACTCTCATTTGCATTCTTGACAATGTGATATCCTAAACGAGTAGCGTCATTTTCTTTTTTAATATATGCGTCGATTTTTCTAAAAGCGTCTGGAATCGGTATTCGAAGTTGAGGAGGATCACGTGCAATAAGAACATTATATCTCTCGGCACCAATCGCTTTCTGACATAGAGAACATACGCTTTTATCGACAGGAGCACCACATTCTTCGAAAAAGAACATCCACGGACATTCTTCTGAGCATTGGAATATGAATTTTCCATATTCGACGAAATAAGCACCTTGATCAAGACGTTCTTGAACTCGAGTACGAACATACATCATTTGACTAGTAATTATATTGCTGGTGGTCAAACCCGGTAAGCAGATAGACGAGAGATGCTGAATATAACTGGTCGGCATCTGTCGTTGACCATCGAATAAAACATTACCAAGGAGTGAAACTGCTAAATGCGATCTGAAAGAAATAAAAACGGCGACGAGGTTCAAAGCCAATAAGCGCTTATGAATTTCATCCGGTGTCATCGCAGAATGAAGTCGAAAGTAGGATTTGTCCGAAAAATTCGAGCATAAGTCAATGAGTAATCGGTGACCCAATGGTGTGAATGATTTAGTTAGATCATCACGCAAATCATGTTCAACGGTTCGAATGAAGTCAGCTTCAATGGCTGTATTTGGCTGATAGAAGCGAGAATAATATTCGATGAATCGACATAGAAAAGCATAGGATAATTTTTGTGTATAATTACATTCTTGAATAATGCTTCGCAATTCATCGTTCCTATTGAATACTTTACGAATTCGTTCGAATTGTTCGCGACATTGAAAAAGAGGCATCGGCAGAATGATATTTTGACGAGCATTAGCAACTTGTTTATCACGTGAACTTTGAAAAAATGGTTTTATCCAGAGAATATTACGATTAACATAAAGTTCACGTAGATCTTTGAAAGTAAGTTTAGACATTTGTAACATTTGTTTGACAATAAAAAGCTTAAGCATCGAACAAAATGGTGTATCTTTATCGGTTAGAAACACATCAAGTTCAGATAATATATCTTCTTGACTTTGATTATTTAATGCAAATGCATACATTTGAGCATAGTATTTTAGCCATGCAATTAATGAAATTCTCTGAGCAACATTTAGTTGTTCAAAATTTTGAATTTCCGAAACATTCTTGGTAAAATATTCATATTCATCGGTCAGTTGTTTATCAATTTCGTCTTCTTGAACGCTCATCAGGAAATGCATATGAAGTCGATTGACCATCAATTGTTCGATCTTCATTGTAGATGTCTGTGGTACGTCGAGCGATCGATTCAATTTGTTGTATTCGTCTGTCGATGGCAGATTGCCATGATTTTCTTTCAACGTCGCTGTTAAATCAATTGTGTTATCAATTACTGTAAAGATTTTAGCTGAATAAAACCAAAGATCATTTTTTGAATCATTTATAAGTGTTAAAATTTCACCATAGGAATCAATATTATCTGCTAACCAATCTTTCAAAAAGTCAAGTTCAAGTTTAACCAATGCGCGATGAATGATAGTTTCATCGAGAGCTGATTTTTCTCGTTTGATTCGTTCTTGCAATTGAGTAATAAAAAGATGAATACTCGAACATGAATCAAATGTGGCATCGAAATCAACC